>WHYT01017039.1:312531-323252 GCA_009806455.1 Tetrax tetrax
TCCTTTACTATCCTAGTAAAGTGTCTTTATCTCAACCCACGAGTTTACTTTTCTTCCCAATTCTCTCCCCCATCCCCTGGGCAGGGGGAGGGTGAATGACCAGCTGCATGGTACTCGATTCCTGACTGGAGTTAAACCACAACACCATATTAAGAGACTAATTTCAATGTAGGCAATATGTGATTTACAGATGTATATAAATACCCAGATGAAGAGGGAATACAGCATTAGGAAGAATGTTTGGAGCTATGAAATCTCATCACGCAGCACTGCAGGCAATCTGTGTGTAAGCTGATCATACTCCTTTTTCTCTTTTCTTTTTGAAACTTGTCTATTTGTTCCTTTTGTTTTACTGGGGGTCTATCCCTGACTTCATTCAGTGAGGATTAGGAACCTTTCTTTAATGTCCAGCCTGAACATACACCTGTTTGTTATTATGTTGAAACCCTCCTGTAGCTCTGATAACTCTTTCCCTGTTCCAGCATTTCTTTCCCCAGTGTATTACAGGAACCAGTATCATTTCAACTTTCATTTTGCCATCCAAAAAGATAAAGTACCTTCAGTTTCTTCATCAAGAGAGATTCCCCTTTTCTCAGATCACAGTTAGTCACTCTCAGGATCTGTGTTAATTTATCCCTCTTTATTCAGTTTGAGACACTACATCCTACGTGAGTTTTTATATATATCACACACCTGTGGGATTCATTCTTCTTGTGTTTTTGAAAGACTTCCATTATACGATTTAGGAGACCATTCAGCTTTTTGACAGCAGTAGAATGAGGGTCTGTACTGAGCCCATGATGGGACAGTCTTTCACGTCAAGGTAAGTTGAGCTCAGGAAACAACATAAGAGCAGTTCGTACTATTTCCTGAAGGCATAGCTTTTACTTGGTACTCATCTGTCTCGCCCCATTTCCATTTATTTCAGACTTCAAGGTGACTCTGTTTTCATCAGCCACATTCCTACGAGGAAATTATTCCCTTGCACTGAATCTCAGTCATCTTCACTTACTAAGCTGAATGGGTGGCCATGTTTTTGGCCAAGACAAACCAGCACCCTACCAATAGGTCCCAGGAACCATTCCCAAAAGGTAGCTTGGATGTAGCTACACCATTTTGGAGGCCAAAGGAGCTTCATAGCACTGAAATACTGGCTGGCATCAGGGTCAAAGGGCTGGAAAGTGATCCCGATAAGAGATGCACCCAATGCCAACGCACCCAACGCATGCTTCTTTAATCTCCTCCCAATTAAGCAAGATCATAGAATCTTTAAAACCGGAAAAGACCTCCAAGATCATCAAGCCCAACTGTCAACCTACCACCACCATGTCCACTGAACCATGACCTGAGGTGCCACATCTACACATTTTCTGAAGACCTCCAGGGATGGTGACTCCACCACTACCTTGGGCAGCCTGTCCCAGTGCCTGACCGCTCTTTCAGTAAAGAAGCGTTTCCTAATATCCAACCTAAACCTCCCCTGACACAACTTGAGGCCATTTTCTCTTGTCAAGATCATTAAGGATAAGTACAGCTCTGGCTTACTGTTGGTGGTTTATATCAGTCAAAAGCAGTATATTTGCCTTTGGAGTAAGGATGATTTCTGCCTCTGTAACAGTTACGGATGGATGTAAAGAACTATAATTACAGAAGCCCGTCAGATTCTGAGAAAATATTGAGATGTTAATTTCCAGTCTACGGGGTTTATGTGGTACGCTTAATGCCAGATGACTGAATACAAAGAATTGTAGCACGGCACTGTAGAAGATAAGTAGTGATTTTTATTCACACTGAGAAGCCACTGAAAAAAAATGACTGCTCAGCACATCTAGCTACAAAAAAAACTACAGCGGTGAAATTGTAAGACTGTCACAGAATTCCAGAAACAGTATGCACATGGCCTTTGAAAGAATAAATCTTGCAGAACGGAGATGGTATAGTATTAGTGAAAATGCGCACTTCATCCTTTTAAATACTAACGCCTAGAAGAAATTTGACTTTTTTCTATTTTCCTTTTTTAATGTATTTTTTCTTTCTTAAGATAGCAATTAAAATAACATCCTCAAATAATCCAGAGTGGTATCTTTGTGTCACCCCAAAGCAATATTGCACAAGCCGTTAAAGGTAGTAAAAGGAATCAATTCCCATAAATAAAATCTCATACTTTGAATAGTCATCATGCATTTCTAACAAGCGAGTTACTCTTCCACTTCTTACTAAGGGAAGCAGCACCAAGAACTTTTGCAGTCTAAAAAAAGAAAATAAGCAGTCTAAGTGGTCTGAGTAAGCACAAAGTGGATTTTAAGGACTTTTTGATCATTAACTTAATAGGAAATGAATTTACATCTGCTCCTATAGAAGATATGTCCTGATAACAACAAAAAAATGTTGCCTAATTCTTGAAACAGCCGTTATAATAATTGCATCTTTTCTCCACAAACAAAAGGATTACCTTTTAATGACTAATTCTTGTTCGTACCATACCAAGTATTGCAAAGATAATGCTGTTGTTTTCTTCAAACTGTGAGCTATCATTAAATCCAAAAAGCTTTTATATAAATAAAACTATGGCTTATGGTGGGGATTTAATTACTTCAACATGCATAGAAGAGGAAAATTTACTTTCTGATGTTATAATATATCTATGATACTGAGCATATATTTAGCATAAGAAAGTTCAATGTGTTTTAAGTTGTTTTAGTATAAAATATACATTTTTAAGAAGATCATTGATGCTCTCACCCCAAAGTAGATTAATTGGGAGATTATAACACGAGCAGAGTAAGAATTACAGAGAGAATAAAATCAAATGAGGCATTGCAACTGTTTAAGATACTCATCGTAGATTATACTAACTATATCAGGGGTCCGTGTTGGGCCTGGACCTGTTCAACATCTTTGTCAGCGACATGGATAGTGGGATAGAGTGCACCCTCAGCAAGTTCACCAATGACACCAAGCTATGTGGTGCTGTCGACACGCTGAAGGGAGGGATGCCATCCAGAGGGACCTGGACAGGCTGGAGAGGTGGGCCCGTGCCAACCTCATGAAGTTCAACCAGGCCAAGTGCAAGGTCCTGCACCTGGGTCATGGCAATCCCAGGCACAAATGCAGGCTGGGCGGAGAATGGATTGAGAGCAGCCCTGAGGAGAAGGACTTGGGAGTGCTGGTGGACAAGAAGCTCAACATGAGCCGGCAATGTGCCCTTGCAGCCCAGAAGGCCAACGGCATCCTGGGCTGCATCAAGAGGAGCGTGGCCAGCAGGTCGAGGGAGGTGATTGTCCCCCTCTACTCTGCCCTGGTGAGACCCCACCTGCAGTACTGTGTCCAGTTCTGGAGCCGCCAACATCAGAAGGACACGGACCAGTTGGAGAGGGTCCAGAGGAGGCCACAAAGATGATCAGAGGGCTGGAGCACCTTTGCTATGAGGCCAGGCTGAGAGAGTTGGGGCTGTTCAGCCTGGAGAAGAGGAGGCTCCGGGGAGACCTGATAGTGTCTTCCAGTACCTCCAGGGGGCCTACAAGAAAGACGGGGAGAGGCTGTTCAGCAGGGCCTGTTGTGATAGGAAAAGGGGTAATGGGTTTTAAATAGAGGGAGGTAGATTTAGATTGGATATTCGGAAAAAAATTTTTTACAATGCGAGTTGTAGAACATAGGCACAGGTTGCCCAGCGAGGTGGTGGATGCCCCATCCCTGGAAACGTTCAAGGGCAGGCTGGATGTGGCTCTGAGCAACCTGATGTAGTCAGGGATGTCCCTGCTCCTTGCAGGGGGGTTGGACTAGATGACCTTTGAAGGTCCCTTCCAACTCTAGCCATTCTATGATTCTATGAACTAAGAGACATAGACCAAGGAGGAGGTAGAGCACTGAGAGACGACGGCATGGAAAGGTGAAGATGTGACGTGAACTCACAGACAAGGTATGCAGCTAAGCCCAGTTCAGTCTTGTAAAAGTCAACAAGGAGCAGTTTAAATCATTCTACCAGAGGGATGGAGAAAACTTCTGCGTAAATAGGAAAGCCCTCTAACACTCAGTGGATTCATTTTACAATCTTCGCACTATGAGAGCTTAATGTCCCACGTAGCAACTGAGTAAAGTTCCAGTAAAACTGTGTAACCTGAAGTGTTATCCTCTAAAAACATTTTCTTCCTAAAGGAATAAAAGATTTGAAAACATGCAAACCCATGATGGTGGATAAGCCTCCACCATAACCATTCCAAGCATTCAGAAAAGGTCCATTTATTTATTTTAAATCCCTTACTGTTCACAGTCTCTCTCTCTAAGTGGTGACACATGAATCTTACGATCTCTGATGGGATGCTGGGAGCTCCCGGTCAGAGGACTGGACTTTATAAGATGAACTTGAAAATAAAGTCTATCCAAGAAGAAGAAAACACTTTAACAAATAAATTCTTTGTAATTGTAAATACACTCTTTCTATATAATGTTCTCTGAAAGGCACAGAAGGAAAAAAAAAAGATAATTACTGGAACAATAACTGGAGTTTCAAACTTTGAGAGTAACCCCTTGAGGGCTGGTAAATGGCTAACCTCTTCGTATTGATGAAAAGCGATTTTAGAATCAGGCATATTATGAGGGGGAATCACGTGCTAACTGGCCACTGCTGAACTGCTGAGATTATTTCAAGGGCATCAACATGAATGAGATATACCCTGCACATCTGCACACAAAGGTATTGGTAGGAGCTGGTGCAATGGATATTTCCAAGGTCCCTGAGCTCTTCTCTAGGAAAAACTGTTTTGACAGTCATGTTTGGAGTGAAAAAGAAAGAAACTGTAAGTAAATTCCCCCGTTATATCAAATTCACCAAAAATGGGAAATGCAGATCCAACTGACTGGAATGGCACTTTCATTTAGCAACAAGAACAAAAAGGTTTTCCATTTCTATACAGTAAGACTTTTTTTTTTCCAAATGCTTGTAGCAAAAGTAAAGCATAGAGTTATTATGGAAGGTATCTTTGGAAAGAGAGGTACAAACACAGGTTCAAGTGAAGCATTCATGAGGCAGAGTATTTTTCTTCACCCCTGAGAAGTGGAGATGGAGAATATGAACTCGACTTTGTGGTTGGGAGGAGGGATGCAAAGCAATGCAGCCAAGGAGAAAGCTAAGCAGCATGCACGTTCCACACAAAATGCACCCCAAATTAAATTTAAAATTATTTAAAGTAATAATTTTCTAGATCTGTTATACCATGTGTTTAATTACAGGTTGCTTCCTTCCTATTCAATCCCTTTGAGGTTTTTGGAATTTCCAAGATTACTGTTCCCAAGTCATCACAGAGAATACTACAGAAAGAGATAATTGTCTCTGTCTTTGTGGTTGGCTTTTAATAGTTTTGCTAAACACAATTAAGGATTGTTTAATTAACAATTTTGCCATTAAAATTAGCGCATGCCAAATTTATGCTAAAGTTCAAGATTATCAGTACGTATGGGTGATTTTTCTGAGAAAAGTTCACAGTCAGAATTTGCCTCAAGGATGTTATTTTAATCAAGCCACACTGACATTTTCCCTTAAAGAGAAATCAGATAATAATAGGAAAAGTCACATCACCTCATATTTCTAATGGAAATAAATAAACCATTTCTAAGACATCTTAGTACAAGTGACATGGCTGTGCAATACCAACAGCATAAAACATTTAGCTGATGCAGCCATTTTATACAGGCAAAAGTGAAATCATGCATTAACTTGCTAAGAAAAAAAGATGTTTCCATTATTTTCCCTGAGGAATTTCTTTAAACTTTTTTTTTCCCCTAATACATGATTACATCTTATACCACAACAGACAGCCCCAGTGACAGAGGATTTCATGAAATCCCCAAAAGCACAGAAATATAGGAAAATAATTAAGACAATCTGATTTTCTGAGAGTATATTTAGTGTCAGAGGCAAATCAGCAAAATCATATATTAACACTAAGAAAATGAGAAGAATGTGTCAAGCATGGAGGGAAGGAAGGTTGTAGATGAATTTAAAAGAATATGGTTTTTTTAGATTAGACACACTTTGACTAAATTTGAGTTAAACCTTCAGACAGGTACCAAATTTCTATCAATTACTCCGTGTGGGAAGGGCCTGGAACAAATACAGGTGCCAAGGAACAAAAACAGAGTGAGAGAGGAGTAACTGGCTTTCTAAAACATCTGCTCATAATTGCCCATAATGCAGGAAGCAGAACTGGAGATGACGTCTGTTACAACCTGTGGTAAAATTGTCCTGTTAAATTTACCAAATTGCATCCAGGCATTTATCAGGAGCAGCCCAATCAACATCACCAAGGAGCTCAGCAGAACACAGGTGTGTATGAAAGCTGAGTTTTGGTGTTAAGTAAATCTGAAAATGAATGCTTTCATTGGGAGATTTCAGACCTACTGTTTTCATAGAGTGTTTATAAAAATGTTCACAAACTGAAAAAAAAAGCCAACCACATCTTTTCAACAAAAGGTGGAAATTCGGAATAGATTTCCAGTTTTATTCAAACTCTTTGTTCTGTCATTTTTAAAAATTTTAATCATCAGTCAGGATACAGAAAGAAGGCTTATGACTCATGCTAGACAACACCCACACCAAAAATTAACAAATCCATATATACCAGCCATGTAGCTTCTTGTGCAGGTGACCCAGGACTGACTGACTTCCTCTTCCTTCTCCCTGTCCATCCTCTGGCCCATACATGTGGTACCAGCAGATGTATTTTTCCAGGATAATTGCATTTTGCTCCTATAATGCTGCACAATACAGCTGAGGAAGGGCCAGAAGGGCCCCTGTCAAAAATGCCGAGGAAAGTACTCAGCTGCAACTCCTCCATTTGCAAATTTCTCTGTCTCCTCCAGATTTCCCTCTGGGAAAAGGCAATAACCTGTATGTGAGAGTCCCATGGAAGAGGATGGCAAGGTGCAGGTTGGAGGCCAGGTGAATTTTTGTCCTGAGCTAGATGTGGTTTGGGGTCTTCACTTCATCAGCCTTGCCCTAAACACTTAGGTCAAAATTTACAGAACATGCAAAGTCAATTGCAGGTATCAGAATTTTCTGAAAGTTCCCAGTAAAACACGGCTGAATTTAGAATCATAGAATCATAGAATGATTAGGGTTGGAAGGACCTTCAAAGGTCATCTAGTCCAACATCATGCTATATACAAAATTAAAAACTATCACCTATACTGATATTTATGTAAGATCTGTGATTCAATTTTAAGATGTCAAGTCTGTCAACCCTGCAAACTCCCTAGCTCTGGTGGCTTTGTTGCCTTTTTGTACATTGTGAGTTCTTTGATAGATATTGTGAAGTAAATGCACCATTTTAAGGTGATTTAACCTTGACAGCTTGCACCTTTTGGCTCACCAAGGAAAGTTTTTTTCTGCCCAATGGTAAAGGCAAGCAGAGCTGTAGATTACAGTGAATCATTTCTACAAATCCTGAGTGTGGGGATTGTGCTTGTCAGTGCTGTTCCTGGTAGATTCCGGTAGTGTAGGAGATGCTTAGCAGTAAGCGTGGATTATGACCCTGTGTACCGACAGACAAGAAAAAGATAATAAATTATTGAAAATGTGCTCTGTTTAATAATCTCATGCATGCTTTCCACTACACTCTCCTTGTGAAGAGTCGGGCTTGGGCGAGATGGGGAATTGTTTTACTGGGGAGAATACACATTTGCTATATTTTGCTTACAGAGGTAGGTAGTTATATGACTGATGTGAATAACCTGGATAAGATCTGAGCTCATCGATCTCTCATATCTCTCCTGAACATTTAATATCTGGAGAGAAGAGTTATGGCTGTGCCTTGGTCCCAGGGATGAAAAATCTGGCATTTTGGTTTTGGATCTGGTCAATAAAGAGGGCAAGTCCGTGTCTTTGTGTGTGTTATCCCTTCAAAATGTGGTTTAGAAAAATTACCTTTTGAGTTTCCTCTGCATAGATGATTCTGATTGGTAAATGAGGTGCTTCATGGGATGCAGAGCTCAGAGCTCACACTGCAAATTCCCTACGGGTCTGTGCTAACACCAAGAAAAGATGGGGAAAATCTATGACATTAAAATGACAAATTCCATTATATTTGCACCTTCAGTGACTGTCTGGCCAGGAAAAAGAAAGTGTGAATGTGCTGAGCAAGACGACTTTGACTTTTAAAAACCACTTTTATCAAGGTCATGCAAACTTTTAATCGGGTGCTGTCCCCTTACCATAGGGATGCTCGCCCTGCCCTTGGCTGTCTCTGGCTTTACACAGCGTTCACAAGGTGCTTTCAATGTGATGGAGGGTCAGACCGGCCATTTCCAAGGTGCTCAGCTCCCAGCCCAGCAGGAAAAGATGTTTCAGAGCTGGTTGTTAGTGCTGGATCGAGCACACATGCGTAAACAAGCTGAGAACTGAGAAAAACTGAAAACGCAGCCCGTCTGAGAGTGCATCAGAAAGTTCCCACAGTGGCAAAAGAAGCAAGCAAAAGGGTAAGAAAAGCCATTAATGGGTTCACACTACAGACACAGGAAACGTTGAATGAGGATTCAAAGTCACATTTTCATCTCAAATGCAGCGCTGTCAAAGGACACACGAGAATTGTTTTCACTAACTTTTTCTCCTAATGAGGTTGCTTTCAATTCTTTTGGTGGACCATTTCAGGGAGGGTGGAGGATCCCACTGCTCCTCCCAGGAAATGACTTTTTTTGTTCTTAATAAAAGAGCCAACTGCTGAAATACTCAGTTTGTTAAACCAAAAGTTAGGAATTTTGGAAGAAAAATGTTTAATTTTTTGTTTCCATATTGTTTCAGAATTTTCATTCTTCCACATGGTATCAATTTTTAAAATCCTTCATTCGATCTTTAGCGAGAAAGTTTTGCCTTCACCTTAGCCTCTTCAAGAAGCTACTGTCTGTATCTTTGATGATAAAAGAATTAGAACAATGAAATTAATTTACATTTTTCCTCATCTTTCTCTTAGGTGAGTGCAGGCAACAAACAGTCGCGTTACTCTGTGGCTCCAGCCCGGCATGCTCTAACAGATACCACATCTTTGCTGCTGGCCACAAATTGGTAAATTCTAATCCTATTGGAGATATTTCACTTCATTGGTTCAATGGTTTATTTTAATAGCTCCACATATCCAAATCCCTATCAAGATGTCAACAAACAAAAAATGTATCACATAGACAGCCTCTACTGTTATTGCATGGAGATAATTTTTTTTTTTCCCAGCACACAGAAAGGCTATACAATGTATTTTGATAAATGCACCTACGTGCACACACCTTTAAGTCTGGTGATAAAGACAAAGAAATATTTTTAATCCACAAATAAATCTACCTCTTGTTATCTTTACAGCATCTTAGTAAAAATTTAAAGTTAATGCACTGAGAAGTTTGCTGCTTGATAAAATAAAATAAAAAATGTCATCCAAAAGATGCTACAGAGGTGTGCAACCAGAAATGGCAGTAAGAATTTCCTATTTAGGGTTGCTCTTTGTGGGAAAAAAAACTTAAAGCAGCACTCAGTGAGTCTGTTCACAGCAGAGTTGCTCAGCAAGCAGCCCTAACACATTGGCTCAGATGTGAACATCAGCGCGCAGACTGACTGACCCTGCTCAGGATACTTCACGGGAAGAAGCTTCCTCAAAACAAGTAGAATTGGTCTTCCAGTTACCTTTCAACAGAGAAGCAACATAACCACAACAATGCAAAATTATTATACTAACCATAATTCTGCAAGAAAGGCTTGAGGTTCACAGAATAGCCCAGGAAAAGACCAGAAAAAAAGTTGAAATTCAGATGGAACTTGTCTCAGTTGTTCTTTTCCAAATCCACATCTTGTTGCACTGAATCTTTCTTCATTCTCAACTTGTACAGAAGCTGGGTTGAATGAATGCTAAGAAGAGCTCAATAGAAGAACAAGACAACTGAAGTTTCAAACTTCTTTACACGAGGGCAAAGAAAATTTTCAACAAGTGCCCCAGTTTCTTCTTCAAAGATTCGTATTTTATTTACTTATTAGGATGATTGCACTGTTGTACAAGAGAATTGAGCAAAGCCCATTACGTTTGTTTTCTATTTTTCTTGTTTTCATGGTTTATCTTTACTGCATCAATAAAATAATTTTATTCTGAAAACAGCAATAAAGCATTGTGGAAATCATGGGTTTACCCTGAAGAAATAACGTAAGAATTTGTTTCATACTATTTGCTTTTATTTAGGTTGTCATAAGATCGGTCTCTGAGCCAGATAACTTGTTTTTATTTCCTGGAAACAATGATTTAGTTATGTCAAATCATATCAAGCTAACTAGAGATTAAGCTCAGAGTTCACCAGTTGAAAATAATACAATTTTTAATAGAGTTTCTCTCATAAAAATACATGACTCCAGACATAACGTCTGTAGGATATCCTCTTCCCCATGTATCAACAAAAGTGCCAATTAAGAATTTTGTTAAGTGACTGTTATTCACCTGCTTTTCTGTCTGCAGTGGAAGATTATCTACTAAATCACATCACTTCTACTTAGAACTGCACAGGGCAATGACTTTTGTTCAGCAGGTACATGTTTGCAAATGTTTCTCTCACCTGTCATGAACATGTTTCAGAATGTAATTTCATAGAACACAGAATATCCCAAGTTGGAAGGGGCTTGTAAACATCATAAATACATGCATAATGAAAATTATTAAAGAGGAAGCCTTTGGTGTCACTAGCATTATTATTATTATTAC
>WHYT01017039.1:323675-337873 GCA_009806455.1 Tetrax tetrax
TTTTAAAAAAAAAAAAAAAAAAAAAAAAAAAAAAAAAAAAAAAGGAGTTGTGTATTCATCAAGAGCACCCCATTTTGCATGATTATTCCTCGTAAACCCTCCATAGTAAAGTGTCCTACATAGAGGTTGCCTTCTGCTGCTGCTAAACAACTGCAGAGCTCCAGATTACCTGGGAGAGCAATCTCTGGACATCTCATCACCTTCTGCATCACCCTTTGCTTTCAGTTTCAGGCATCTGCTATCTCCCATCACCACACACTGAACACCCTGACATTCAAACGCCTTGGGACAAAGCTCCTCCATGCAAAGGTCTCCACAGTAGTACCAGCTAATGGACTTCCCACCTCTGCCTCACCACATGCTCCCACTTCTTTGCACCATCTCAACCTATATAGGTCTCACCGTGAAATGGGTCTGGTCCATGTTAGAGCTGACCAAACCAAGAGGAGCCACACAACACAACGTGGGGCTGCACAACCCAACGTGGAGTTGCACAACAGCATGTACTCTCCTGAAGCAGCCTGATGGCCAAAAACCTGTGTCCAGCTACAGTCTGGCTATCACAGCAGGTCCTAGATGAGATTTCAAGGGCTGGCTGCTGAAGCACAAAGCCTCCCGTGAGTTAGCTACAACTCTGTAGGTTTTCTGACTTTTTTCTTTGCCAACATTGTGATTGAGTTGTCTTGCATCTGTTTCAGATGTCAACCACTAATTTTTATTAATTTCATTCCTGTATTTGCAGCTTAAGTCTCAGTAACCAAAAATTTTGTCTTGACTCTTTTTTTCTTGCAGGTTTTCACACACATTCATTACAGAAAGAAGAACCAAATTCCTATTCGTTTAAAACAGCTTGTAACCTGGAGGATGCATTTCTGTACTAAACTAATTCTTCTGTCTGCTAGCAAAAATGGAAATCAATACAAATTCAATACTACAACTCCTCTTCTGAAAGGAAAAAGACAGGTCAATCTATCTAGCTTGCCCAAAACAAAGTTGAAAGGTGGTTTGATCACGTCTGAGAGGAGAAGGCTCTGGTTAATCTCAACAGTTTCTTCGGGCCTCAAAAATAAAAGCTTAAAAAAAAAAAAAAGTATCAGTGAAGCTTTTTCCAAAAGCAGATATTTTTCAAGAAACTTATGGCTTGGCAGGTCGTTTTAAAGTCAGCGGGAATCTTACTACTAATCAGCACACTTCAAAGTCAGCCTTCGAGTCTTGTCTTCAATAAATCTTTTGGCAGATCCTGCCACGCGTTATACGCCAGTAGCTTTACAGCTTAGTGATCAAAAGGTCAAAATCCTCCATTCTACTGCCCCGCATTCTGCAGTGAGCAGAGACAACGTTTTGTAGCAACGCAGAAGCTAAGCAAGAAATCCAGGCTGCCCCAGAGCTCCCAAGCCAACCATCTCCGCAATGTGGGAGATTTCAGCTATGCCATGACAGAAACAAAGATTCCATGAGTAACTGTCGTTATCCAGGAGGAAAAAAATGAGTCCTTTACTGTGGAAATAGTGATTGCTCAGAGAGACACGCAGCAGGGCTCTGATGTGATTTAAGCAGACGAGTGGTACCCCAAGTCCAGTTCTGCTCTCCCGTACCACAAGCAGTCAGGATTAAGCACTGATGTCAATGGAGTACTTCTGAAAGGAAAACACTCCTCCAAGGGGGGACAAAGACAGTACTAGCGAATAGCCGGGTTTATTAAAAAGTATACTGATGAAATTACCCTACCTTCCTTTTCCGTACAGCTGCCATCAAAGACCCATTGAAATCAGAGAGCTCTGCCTGGGGATGGCCACCTACAATACTAGAAAATCACATTTGGCTACTGGGAACAGTGCTGCAATGGAAAGAAAGGCCTGGGATAGTGTTAAGATCAGAAGGGACCCTTTCACAGGCTGAAGAACAGCTTTCACACCATCATACCGATCCCAGTAATTAGCGTTTACTGGAACCCTGATGTAGCTACATCAGAGAATGGAAAATGCACTGCTTCTCAGAATACTTTGTTCCACTTCTAACTTACCTTTCTTAAGGAAGGGTATCTGGATAAATTCCAGCTAAATACAGTTCAATCAACCAATATCCCAGTAATGTAACAGTCTGCCTTTTCCCTGACCAGACACCGCAGCACGAAAAAGAAGTAAATTACAAAACTTGACTTGCACTCCTCAAGGGTCAGGATGATCTTTCTAATCAATCCGCTGTTCAACATTTAATCTTCAAAGAGCCCAGACAGATGATTTATTACCAGTCTCAATCTGGAACCAAAATACCCAAAGGATACACGTACATCTTTCATGTGGGTTGAAGAGCTATAATTAAACACTGATGCTTAAGCAAGCAGGAGAACATTGGGCTTCTCAAGTTTAGTGCTGCTGAGCAAATAAAAGTGCAATTCCATTTACTGGCTGCAGTTCAGTAAATAAATTGACCCAAGATGACTTTTTCCAGTTGTGAAAAAGAACGACCTTAGCACGTGGCTGCAGTAATTAGCGACAGATGAACTGGTTTTTGTAAAATCAGAAGAGGCAGGCAGCGTTTCCCAAAGCTTGGCCTAGCCTCGAGGCGTTAGTAAAGTCAGGCTGGGTTTCAGACACAATGAGAACCTGAGGGCCTGAAGGAACACGGTGTCCAACCAAATTGGACCTGAAACAGGTTGCATGTAAATAAGTTTACAAAATTCACACCATTAGAAAGGTTTCTTTGTTACGTCCAGGCGGAAGCTGTTTAAGAAAAACACCTTGAACTACAGTGTTCAGAGAAAAAAACATGGAAAGATTTAATTACATCAAAAGACAACAGAAAAGTTAAAATTATATACAACTCCAATGCATTTGATATTGATTGTGTCCCCCCTTGGGATAATGAAAATTTAAAAAAAAAAAAAAAATCTAGTTTACAGTGCAGAATATGTTAGAAATTGTAAACTAAGTCATCAGCATCACCCTGCCTACAGGATACAAATGGGACATCTGACCTGGGGGTCAGGGAGGTGCAATGCTGTTGGTTATAATTTTGACCCGATTGCATTCATAGATGTACTGAAAACACGTTCACATAATCCCGTTAGCCTAAACAAAAATGTTGAAACTGGAGCCAGAGAAGGAGGCAGTGCTTCCCTCCTGGAAGCAC
This sequence comes from Tetrax tetrax, assembly GCA_009806455.1. Classification (NCBI taxonomy): domain Eukaryota; kingdom Metazoa; phylum Chordata; class Aves; order Otidiformes; family Otididae; genus Tetrax; species Tetrax tetrax. The sequence goes on from WHYT01017039.1 coordinate 326,808, forward strand.
GCCCACCAGAAATTTTAGGTGAAAGAGGTGAAAAAGTTCTGCAGGTCCAGAACTGTGCTTTCCTCCCATACCCTGAAATGAGATATAACTTCGGGAGAGACATTACCCTCCAAGCCCTGCTTGTCTAACAACGCGTACCCTTAACACCTAAACCCAAGCAGACTGAGCACAGGGCATCACGACGCTTCTCAGAGAAGCAAACCAGCGAGCCAGACACAGAACCACTCAGCGTCTTTGTGAAGGACCACAGTTCAAGCAGCCACTGGTTTTTGGAGTCACGGGCAGCAGGATGGAAGCACGCCTGGAGCCAGCAGTGCCGAGCCTCATGGTGCAAGCAAGCATCTACTGGAAGCACATTTTATATGGCAGCCCAGCAGCCTTATTCACAGCCAGCAAAGACTGTTGGTTTGGCATCTCCCTCTCTTTTGATTCACCAGCCTCGAAGGAGATGCCTGTTCTAGCTAGCAAATTGCCTGGCTCTGGAAAGGCAATGTAAAACTTGCGGTGTTAGAGGCAAATTAATGTTCTGGTCAAGAACTTGTTTTGGTGTCAAACTTGACACAAGAGAATTCAATTTTACTTGCCTGGCCAAGGAGCTCCGGCATCTCTCTGTTCTTAGCCATGCAACCAAAGCTGTAAGTCTATGGAAAAAAAATGGAGCTGGAGCACCTCTCCTGTGAGGACAGGCTGAGAGAGTTGGGGCTGTTCAGCCTGGAGAAGGCTCCAGAGAGACCTGATAGCGGCCTTCCAGTACCTAAAGGGGGCCTACAGGAAAGCTGGAGAAGGACTTTTGACAAGGGCATGTAGTGATAGAACAAGGGGTAATGGCTTTAAACTAGAAGAGGGTAAAAGGAAGAAATTCTTTACTGTGAGGATGGTGGAACACTGGCACAGGTTGCCCAGAGAAGCTGTGGATGTCCCATCCCTGGAAACATTCAAGGCCAGGTTGGACGTGGCTCTGAGTGACCTGGTCCAATGGCAGGGGGGTTGGAACTGGATGATCTTTAGGTCCCTTCCAACACAAACTGTTCTAGGATTCTGTGATTAACTGTGACACCTTGTGAAAAAAAAGCACTTGATATTTTCAAGTCTGACCACTGCAGCAGGCAGGGTGGAACAGCTCCAAACCAAGCTCCCGCACATCAAGAAGTCTGTCTGACCCATTCAACACTGACATTATTAAGCTGTTGCTACTTTGGTAATTTGGGAAACTGGTAGAATTCCAACTGCAGCGATTTTTTTCCCCCCTCATCAGCCCGCAGCATTTAAAGAAACACCAGTTCATAACCTGTAAAGGACAGCTACAGCTTTCACCTCTCAAAAGCATTTATTCATTAAATGTTCATGGTCAGTTGAATTTTGGGGTACTAAAAATAAAGATTCAGCGCCCATCCCAGTCCTGTATCATTAACTGGTTCTCTGTAAGACCCCAGTTATTTTTAAACAGGTAAATGATCATAAAACATGGGATAAAACACTGCTGTGTGCCAGCTTCTGAAAACAAGCACCATACTTGGAACACCCTTTGACAAACAGCTTAAATACTTTTCTCAAACTGCAGATATAACAGATTCCTTTTGCAGTGCTGTTGCCTGGGCAAGACTCCTGCTGAATTCGTTGGGAATTTGGAGAGGGTGTGTAAAATCCAGGAAGCATCACAGAATCATAGAATCATAGAATCACATGGTTGGATGGGACCTATGAGATCATCTAGTCCAACCGTCTTCCCACTACCACTGCTGCCATAGCTACTAAACCATATCTTGTAGCTCCTCATCAAGCCGCCTCTTGAACACTGCCAGGGACGGCGACTCCACCACCTCCCTGGGCAGGCCATTCCAGTGCCTGACCACTCTTTGGGAGAAAAAGTTTTTCCTCACGTCCAACCTAAACCTCCTCTGGTACAACTTGTGGCCATTACCTCGGGTCCTGCTTGTTGCCTGGGAGAAGAGGCCAAACCCCTGCTCATCACAACCTCCCTTCAGGAAGTTATAGAGAGCTAGAAGGTCTCCCCTGAGCCTCCTCTTCTCCAGACTCCATCATCTGAGACTGTCTACAAACCCACAGCTGTAATGGACTGTGGTTTCACATGCCCATGTGAGAAGGGAAAGGTGCTAGGTTGAAGCCAGCTCTCTTACATTTTCAGGTGTTATTAAAAAAAAAAAAACAGCACAGCATTTCATTAATAAAGTTTGACTGCTAACAGTAAAAAAAAAAAATGAGAAAAAATACCAGCTGAGTTAAATGCCTTCCCAAGCAGAAGAATGGTGGGAAATTGAGGTATTTTTTTAAATACATCGCAGAAAACTCAGGGGCAAAGCAGTTTTTCCTCCACGCTGTAAATTGCGCATGGTCCCCGTCCTTCAGAGGTGACAGAAGCACCTGTACAAGGGTTCATGGCTGCAGAGGACACACACTGAGCACTGACCAACATCTTGTCGTAGTTCAGCCCCGATCCGGACCAGACTACGCAGTCTCTCTCTCACTCCCCACCCTCCGAGAGAATAGGGAGAGATGATTTTAAAAAACGACTCGAGGTTTGAGATAAGGACAGGGAGAAATCCTTACCGTCACAGGCAAAACAGACTCGACTTGGGGAAAACTATTCATTTATTACTACAACTAGCAGGATAATGAGACAGAGAAACAAGATAAACCTCCTCCACCCCTCCCACTTCCCGAGCTTAACATTATCTACCTTCCCCCCCCGAGCGGCACAGGGGGGAAGAGGGAATGGGGGTCGCGGTCAGTCCATTATGCGTTGTTTTACGCTGCTGCTTCACAGTTGGGGGAAGAACTCCTCACATCCCTCCCCTGCTCCAGTGTGGGGTCCCACCCATACGCCACAGTCCTTCATTAAACTGCTCCGGCGTAGGTTCTCTCTTTCACGGAGTGCAGTCTCTCCAGAACGGCTGTCCCAGCGGGCCCTCCACGGGCCACAGCCGCATTCAGGCATCCACCTCCCCCGGTGTGGGGTCTTTCACGGGCTCCAAGCTTCAAGTGGATCTCTGCTCCTCCGTGGACCTCCATGGGCTGCAGGGGGACAACCTGCTCCACCATGGTCGTCACCACAGGCTGCAGGGGAATCTTGGCCAAGAGCCACATTACTCCTCCCCTTCCTTCACTGACCTTGGTGTCAACAGCTGTTTCTCTCACAAGAAAAGTTCATTCTTCACAACGGGCTGGCAGAAGCCTCTCAGGATCTCTTCACCTTATTCATCCCATCTCATCTCCTCTCCACCTCTTGCAGCCAGATCGGGCTGAGTTGGGCCCCCGGAGGCCTGCGCCTCCCCCTCTGGGCCTCTGCCCTTGCTCAGCTTCGTCACATCTCCTCTTCTCCTTTTTTTTTTTTTTTTTTTCCTGTTTTCCCCTTCTTAAATACGTTATCGCAGAGGCATTATCACGGGACATTCTGCTCCCAATCGGCTCAGCCTTGGCCAGCAGTGGGTCCGCCCTAGGCCCGGCCGAGTCCACTGAACAAAGGGGAGCGACTTCTAGCAGTTTCCTACAGAAGCTGCCACCTTAGGCCCCCCCTCACTAAACAAAACCAGAACACATCTTCACCTGACACTGCACATCCCATGCCGGCTTTTGAGCTAGTCTTTAAAATACACCAGCCGATTCACAAATCAAGCGTACAACACCGCAGTGACATAAATCCCTCAAGCATGAGGCCTGTAGCTCTGATACTATGTTGAAAAAGGCCTTGGAGGAGACACTACTGATGCTAAAAAAGGTTTAATGGAGACAACTCCAAGATACCGGTAACTTAAGGGCAGGGGGGAAGTGAAGGAAAGAAAAAGCTCTCCAATTGCTTCAAGGAGAGGGAGAAGCTGAAGCACAGAAGATGCTGCTTGACACTAAGAAGCAGACACTGGGGCAATGGTCTTTTTAAATTTATGTTACAGTAGAATATCAGCCCAATTTTCTCTCTATTTGATCAAAGCTCTCCAACATGCGAAAGGAGCAGGGACAGTCTCCTGCAATGAGCCCATGAGGAAAGATGGCAGGAGAGGAAGACACAAGGAAACAACCCAGCCCTGGGGACAAGAACTGTCTCATGGCCCAGGGCAGAGCTCTGCCCTCCAGATCACCCCCTCCAGAGCCCCAGCTTCTCCCCACAAAACAGCTGGCTGTAGGTTTTTCCATCGTACGTATCACATGCCCCACATCCCTCAGTTCATCTGCCAGAGTATTCTTCTCCTTCAGTAAAGGGGGGCTAATGACATAAAACACTATTATTTTGATTAAATCTTTATTTCAAATGTATGCGAAGCCACAGGAGGATGAGTGATTTCTGACTTGAGTAGCAGCAGGTGATTTTAAAGGACATTTATCTACTGCTTTTGGTAGAGGAGAATAAGGACTACTTATTAGAAACAATAACAGAATTTCAAATGTATTTCCATTTGAAAGCATGGGTTTGTCCTGACAAGAGACAACAATGTTTCTATCAAAGCTTTCATTAGAAAGGGTTTTTCAAACCAAGGGCTAATTTTCTAATGAAACCAGATACACCATCTCACATGGACGAACAGTCTCCTTGGTTAGCACACTGCACGGGACATGGGAGGTCTCCATCCACGTGATGCGACTCTAAAGGATATTCAAAGCTTGCTTTCCCACATCTAAAGAGGGAAACTAATTATTTGCAGAATGTTCTTTCTTGTTTGTCTCTGTCATCATCTTGCAGGACTGGATGAAGAATGAAAATTCTGTCCTGACAGACCAAAAAAGGGTTTTGTACAACTTCTCTAACACAGAAGTACTGAGATGGAGAGGACAAACATTGAGATGCAAAGAACAGCTGTAATGCAGGAACAGAGTTATGATGTCCATTGGTCTGGGAGAACAGAGGGAAATTATGACTACAGTGACACCTACTAGAATCACTGCTGATCAAAGACAGTTAGAACCAGCTAGATAATGCTCAACATTTGTACATTACATCAAAAATTGAATAATTTTAGAACAGTCCCGCATGCTGTACAGTTCCTTATTGCACTGACGTGAAAAGAGAAAAAAAAAAAAATGATGTACTGAAATGGCAAATGAGGACAAATTCTCCTCTCTTTACAAAGGTAAGAAACAACCATCACGTATCAGTGTGTTTCCTCCAACGGTTGCAGCAACACTGAGGGTTTCCTGCTCCTGACAGCAGGTTCAAGCCTTTTCTGTTCTGGTTTTCACGATGCTTCCCGTGGTCGTGCTCCAAGACAGCGCTGTCCGGGCTCTGAGCTGGTCAGCCACTTCGGCTCATCTCAAACCAGGATTTCTGTGTAAGAAGTGCTCCTTCTCCTCTCACTGGTCAGATCCACTGATGACAACTGTCCACTGCTAGGACTAGAAGAAAGAAATTAGAGACTTATTAGAGATATCATCCATGTAGGTGGAGGTTCCATTTCAGACAGGAGGTGCCTCAGTTCTGTGAGAAACACCACAGCCAATGGTCATCTTAAAATCTGACGCAGAAAAAAGGCTCTGAGTCTGGAGAAAGTAGGACACCTGACGCAAGAGTCTCCACAACCCTTCCAGATGTTTTACATATTCACCATTAAACCCCCAGATACACAGTCCCATTCTGAAGCGCTCTGAAACAAGTTGCTTGGTTTTTTTAACAACCCTTGTGACAAACTTTTCCAGCTCTCAAGGCAAACTCCATACCTACGCCCAAGTTTACAAAACTGTGTGACTAACATTTCCCCCTCTCTGTTACGCAATGGCAAACACCTACATGTGGTCTCTTCCACGCAGGTGAGTGACAACATCGACCCAAGTTCTTAGGCACATGCAGGCATGGTTTCCACATCAAGCTTTGCCCAGGGACATCACTTAATAACTTTAGTAAACGCTGCTGAGTCACGGGATTAGTGATATTTCCGCCTGTTGTTTCCAGAATATTATGTTGGGTGTGACCTGAGAGAATTTTAACTTTCAAACTTTCAGTCATGACCTAAAGTCTGACAAGGCTTCACATCTTCATTGCTCTTTGGATCCTGGGTAGGTAAAAGCAGGAATTGTCATCTCCATTTATTAAATATGGAACAAAACTCAAACTTCCTTTGTCTTTTTCCTCTGTTAGGTAGGAAATGTTAATTTTGGCAGAGGTTTGGAGGTTGGTCTTTTTGTTATGTTGTTGGGGTTTTTTTTTTGTTTTGGTTTAGGTTATGTTTTGTTATTTCGGTTTTTTATGTGGGTTTGGGTTTTTCGGGGGTTTGCTTTGTTTTTTTAAAGAGAGGACCTTTTGCACTGCAATTACACTTAAAACACTAGCACCTAACAGCAAAGCTGGATACAACTGAAGACCTAATTGGAGAAGGATGCAGAGGAATCAGGAGTTGCACAAACACCCAGACTTTCTTGCACCAAAATGACCCAAAACACTCCAGGCAATGCTAATAGCAGAAAGGAGGAATAGTTTCCTTAACTCTATTTTTTCCTCATAAACCAAGTCAATTTGGACACGCTGTCACTAAAAGATGCTCTGCAGCTTTCAATACTAGAATCAGGACTGATTAACAAATAGACTGGAGAAAGGCAAGGAAATAACTTTATTTTTTCAAAGTGCAAACTGAACTGACACGGTTTCTTTGGGTGGATAGCAGGAGCACTACAGATGACTCTTGTGAGGCAGGCAAAGGGGATTCTTGTTAATAAACACAGTGTGAAACCATGAAAGCCTTGGTACTGAAAAAAATCTAACAAACATTAGAGAAAAGTTTTCCAGGAAAGGTAGGAAACACTAACTCCATGATGTCAACACATCAATTCTGCCAACGTTTCCTAGGAAGCTGCTGAAATACAGTTGTTTCCTTATGGTTTAAATATTTCCATTTAATTAATTGCCCTAATATTAAAAAAAACCCTCAAGCTTTTAGGAGTACACAAGATTGATTAGTACCAAACATACTGGCTGGGCTCTGGGTGGTTTTCATCCTGAGCTGACGTTCAGCTGGAAGCAGAAAAATCTTCTGACATCTTAAAGCAGCTCTGCTGTCATATAGATCCATATTTTTGTGAAGGTGGCAAACAGATCACTACATTGGGGTTTTGGACTCCCAATTCTGTTCCTTACTCAGTAACCTTACAGAAGATCTATTTTACAGATGGGGGAAAAAAAGTCATAGGCATTCTCTATCTCTAAAGGGCTTTGGTATCTTCAGGTGAAGAGATTAGGCTAAAATATAGAATGGTTTGGAAGGGACCTTTAAAGGTCATCTAATCCAAAAAATACAATTTTTAATTCTGTAATATCAGCAGTAGGTTATGTACAGTACATAAAAATCTACAGATTGCCACTTCTAATATTTAGAAGCTTAATTATCTCAACATACTTTCGAGATACCTCTATTTCCTTCAGCAAGCACTTGCCGTAGAAAAATGTTAAACTAGGTAAGATTTAGTGCCTAATTCCATTCTCTGCATGTACAAAAAACATGGTGTGTAAGCTGGTATAAATTTAAAATTAAGCAATTAAGAAAAAAATAAATCTTTACCTTTGCTAGACTACACTTCCGCTTTGATGAAAGGCAGTTCATCCTTAAGGCTTCTCTCGTCTGTAGATTTAAAAAAAATATGAAAGGGAACAGTTTCTCAAAGTGTAAAAAATGTTCATATAAACCAGAAGAAGTGCTGAATTGAGCCAAGTACCTTTCTGTCCAGAAGGGTCCCAAACAACAGGATGAAGAATCCCTAAAAAATTCCAAAAAAGTTAACAAAACCAGCATAACCACACAATGTTTGTTAAGTGCTTCTAGATGTCATTTCTTTAAGGACAGATAAAACAATGGTTTTGTCAGCGTGCTAGATGTCGATCTATGACTCAGATACCAGCAATGTACAAAAGACTTTATCCACCCAGTTCACATGGGCTCCCCGGGCCCGTCAAGAACGGATACATAACCCATGCTAATTCTCATCACAGACTGGACTGATGGGTTACATACCAGACTTTCCCAGCCCACTCAGCAGCAGTATTGGCCAAGAAGAGCTAAGGCAGACTGGGTATACAAATGTACATCAGGTAACGTTGGACGTTTATACTGGTCAGTTAAACAAAATCATCTTCAATGGCAAGTGAGAATCTTCTGTGTATTCAATAACCAATAAGATGAGACGTGTTTGCGACTACTGGATGTTAACCAGTGTATTTTATGTTTAACATAAATGAGTCGTCTTAATTCTTCATCACAATTTACACTAACTAGTTGGTTCCATTACCCATCTACATCTACTACGCCAATGCAGGATGCCTAGTGCACGTACTATGTAAAATAGTTAGGCTGAAAGGAGAGCTTAGATCCTGGTTTTCCATGCACAACGCATGCTGCCAGCCCCTCTTTGATCTACCACCTTCTCCCAGGCTTGAAGTCTGCGCACACACCATTCCCAGTCGTGCAGAGTTTACCTGGAAGGCATTCAGTAGCGCAAAGGTAATGTGGAACGCCAGAGAGCGACTGTCGACCATCGTTGCTAATCCAAACCCCCAGGTGAGACCCAGAAGAGGTGTTAGAAGGGCCACATTTTTGCTAATTCGGATCATGTTGCTCACATCTTGTGACTTGCAGCCTTCTCCGACGGAGGATCTCCCAGTCTTCACCACAACCACCACCACCACCACCACATTCACAACAATGATGCTCAGAGCGGGTACAACAAAGGCCAAAAGGGCTTTCGACTCATACCAATTAAGCCAGCAAGCTCCGCTCCGTAAATACGCATTTTTTGGTTCAGTAATAGCAACAGTGAGGATAGATACGACCAAGGGACATCCATATCCAATGGAGAATGCTGTAGCTATGAACACAGATCTTGTTATCTTGAAAAAAACAAATAATAATCCGTAAAGAATCAAGAGACCCAGGGTAAACATCCAAAAAAACAAGGCAAGGTAGAAAAAGTGAAGGAAAAAAGTGGCTGCTACACACAACTGGTGGCTTAGGGCTGTATTGTGCACAACAGCCGCCAAGATGAACAAAATGTCAGCAATAAGAAGTGATGTGGCGATGTTGACCAAACAAAAATGGCGCATGTAGGTTATTTCTGTTTTTGTAACGTGATGCCAGACTACGGCCTCGATGGTAAGGCAGAGAACCAGGCTGAAAATGGAAAGGCCCAACCCTACACGTGTAATGTAATCCAGCACTGCAATTCGCAGCATGGTGGGGGACATCAAAATGGAGAAGGATTTGAATGTCCGACGGTGATGCCTGCAGATGCAAACAACGCTGCTGATGTTGTCCGATTTCATCTTGCACGCTCTGTTATCCCATCTCCTTTCAGTAGAGTGCCACCCAACACACTGAGCCTCCACGTTCTCCAGTTTATTCACCTTTTCAAAGGTGAGCAAAACATGACGGAGCTCTTCCGGCAGAGACACTGACAACACCATTCCGTTGACAAAACCAGGATCCAGCCGGCTGGTTTCTATAATGGCTCCAAGAGTTGGGAATGCAATGCTGACGGCTTTGGAAGTCTTGGGTAGTTTCAAAAGCTCTTCTTCTGGAATGACCACGTGCCCAGTGATACTGCCTGTGTTTTTGAACTCCATAGAAAAATCAAAGCTCTTCGCTGAAGTATTTTTATGTATGCTGTAGCCTTTTGTAGAGATGAAGTGTTCCTGTATACTTTCTGACCCGTTCTTTAAAAGAAGTTTCCCAGCAAACAAATTCACCGAGTCCAGTAATATCGAACCAGCATTTCTGTCCCTTACAAAAGCCCAGTTGGAAATGATGGAACTGTTCAGAATATGGTTTGCTATCCTGCTGTAACTCTGAAAGATATAAGAAAAAAAAAAAAAAAGTTGGGTTTTTTTGTTTGATAAAAGAAACCAACTATTATTACACTGGCAGAGACTCCAGAAAGACTCATTTAATTCAAGAGCGATTTCTAAAAAAGGGAATATTCCTCTTTGACAATGAACAGATTCTCATAATCCATCTCAGCCAACCCAAACCTCTCATTGACATGGTCACTACCGGAATTGTCCTTTCCTCTTCATATCATAGCTCAAAAAGTGCTTGGAGAAGCAAGTATAAAGCAAAAATCAGGACACCTAAGTTCAATTCCAGACGCTGACCCACTATGCAGGTGTGCTTACATCACCCTCCCTGTATTTCTTTCCCCACCTCTTCGATTTCTGAGTTCATCAGGAAAAGATTTCAGTTTCCATTGCGCAACACATGACAACCCAGCTGCAGGTCAACATCTCCAAGGGTGCCTTCCCTGAAGTGTCATACTTTGAAACCTAATTCTCCCTTGTACTGCTCTCTCATGTTTATAACAGCGGCTCCCAAACACTTCTGCTTTTAAAGAAAGTGAATTCCACAAAGTATTTTCACCATACATAAAAAGGTCAAACACTTTCTCCGACAGCAAAACGTGGCCCTCTCTGGAAACTCCTTCCAGGTGATCTCCTTGTGACTTGCAGCCTCCACTTCACCGGATAACAGTTATAAGGACAACACACTGTATGGATACTCTGGCAAGCTCAGAAACACCTCTTCTAGCCCATAAAAATAAATACCTGCATTTTTCCTCTATTTACGTTCTCTGATAACAGCAGGGAAATCTTCTTTAGCAGTTCCACAATATCAGCAATGTTTCCTGGAATGGCTGGCGAAGACAGGATATCTGGGATGATGCACGAAAAATCAGCTTGGCAGTTACTGCTCCCATTGTCATCAGGCCCAAAATATTTTGCTCCATCTCCAGGTTTCCCATTCACTGGCTTTCCTTCTCCCACAAAAGGAAGGTGTCCTCCAGCAACACTAATATGTCCTTCAGAGTTTGGAAGGAGTTCATCTTCAGAAATCCTCTGGAGGGAGGAAAATAAATTTGTGTAAATCCATGAACGGACTGAAAATGAAGCTACAGCTACAGAGACAAGAGGTACAGTGCTGGGGTGTGCAATGAATGTGCCAAACGGCCTGAAGCCCAGGACCAAAACTCATCTGAGAAGAGTGTCCTGCTTGTTCAGCACACATGAAGGAAGGGGCCAGAACCACACACAGTGCCTTGTTCTTGTAGTGACCTGAATAAGGTTATTTATTTGTAGTCTGGGGAGA
>WHYT01017039.1:349563-359747 GCA_009806455.1 Tetrax tetrax
GAAAAATCAGCTTGGCAGTTACTGCTCCCATTGTCATCAGGCCCAAAATATTTTGCTCCATCTCCAGGTTTCCCATTCACTGGCTTTCCTTCTCCCACAAAAGGAAGGTGTCCTCCAGCAACACTAATATGTCCTTCAGAGTTTGGAAGGAGTTCATCTTCAGAAATCCTCTGGAGGGAGGAAAATAAATTTGTGTAAATCCATGAACGGACTGAAAATGAAGCTACAGCTACAGAGACAAGAGGTACAGTGCTGGGGTGTGCAATGAATGTGCCAAACGGCCTGAAGCCCAGGACCAAAACTCATCTGAGAAGAGTGTCCTGCTTGTTCAGCACACATGAAGGAAGGGGCCAGAACCACACACAGTGCCTTGTTCTTGTAGTGACCTGAATAAGGTTATTTATTTGTAGTCTGGGGAGAATTTACCATGAAACATCTGATTATTACAGGTATTTGCGTTGCTTTTTTCTCAGGTTCACCCTAGTGTATAATTGTTTTGGTTTAGAACCACACAAAGAATATTAGCCCAGTGAACAAGTGTCGTGGTTTAACCTCAGTCAGCAATTGAATACCACACAGCTGCTCACTCACCCTCCTCCTCCCCAGGGGACAGAATTTGGAAGAAAAGACAACTTGTGGGTTGAGATAAAGACAGTTTACTAGGATAGCAAAGGAAAATATAATAATGTATATTAAAATAATGATGATTCTAATAGTAGGAATAATAATAGAAATAATAATGATAATGATTTTTAAAACAAATTATGCACAATTTCTCACCACCTGATGACTCAATGACCAATAAAGCCCATTCTGAGAAGCAATTATGGAACAAAAAAAAACCCTTGAAAACAATCTCAGAACGATTCCAAACAGCAAGATAGCTCACCAGCCCATCCCCACCTACACACTGAGCATGACATTTATGGCACAGAATACTCTTTGGCCAGTTTGGATCAACTATACTGGCTATACCCCTCCCAGCTTCCTGCATCTGCATGTTAGCGAAACCTGGGAAGCTGGAAAGTGTCCTTGGTCTCTTTAGCGACAACTCGTAACATCAGTGTGCTTATCAACAATATTCACATACCAAAGCCCATACTAAATCCAAAACACAGCAACTACTGAGAAGAAAATTAGCTCCATCCCAGCTGAAACCAGGACAACAAGGCAATTTCATTTCTGAATTATGTTTCCACACAGGAATTTCCCAAATTTATTTCCCATCACGTGATTTAAGGTGAACTCATGTGATTTAAGGTGAACTCAAAGCCTGTTACCGACATACTCTGTGTTTTAGGATCACAATTTGTTCCCTTTGCTCAAGATTCAAAAAATACGATGGAAAGGAGTGTCTTTGCAAGAAATCATGAGCATATGCCAAAATAGATGCATAACAGTTACTTCACCTGAAAAAGGGACTGAATATCCAGGCTTGCACAGGCGTCTGTGAACATTTGCCACTTTCTGTCTTCGCAGACAAATCTTGTCTCCCCATGGAAGGAGGGAGAACAAGGCTGAATACAAATAGCTCCGTTATCTTTGCACGGAATGAGATTTACACACCCACCTGGAAAAGCAGTCAAACAGATATCATTGTAAGGTGCAAGACAACATGCCACAGCCCATGAGATGAGTATCGGGGTCTAAGGTATTGAGAACTGATAACACTTCCCAAAGAATTTTTAAAAAACGCAGCTATTCACTGTACCTTGCTGATTACCAGCCTTTGGTTCCTTACTGAGAACCTGAAAAATAAGGAAAAGTGGAATGTAGATGGAATGATATAATAAGTAAAAGATGACTCTTGGCATAAACTGGAAAGGTGATTTCAAGAGCAAAATAGTCCCTTCTGAGCTCCAGAAGTCTTTTCAAGGTCGAGAACGCAGAGCTGACGGCTTCTTGCTTGTACAGATCAATTGAGAATTCTCCACTAACAGTTTGTCTCTTTATATTAAGCTTTCAGTTGCACCCTTCTGCTGAAGTGACACACTGAGCTAGTGGACAGGCTCACACGTGCCTCCAGCAGTTATTCCTCAGTCAAAACGCCTGGATTAGGCTTAAATCAGTATTTCTCATGCTGATGAGAGAATATGTGACTTGTTGATGAGACTGATCTATGTGACTTTTGCCTTAAGACAGAGCTGTAGCTGCACAGAATTACACTGTACAGAATTATCCACTTCATTCCTCTCCTGATTGGGATGCAATCCCTAAGAAGGCGTGCTGGGCTTCTGCAGGCAGGACCATTTGCTGAGACTGCATGTCCTACAGCCAGATGCAATCAGAATGGCTGATCAGACCTGGCTTTCACCACTTGGTCAAACGGTCTGCATCCAGATTGAACGTAAGGAAGAAACGTTTTACCATGGGGGTGGTGAGGCACTGGAACAGGTTGCCCAGACAGGTTGTGGATGCCCCAAGTGTTCAAGGTCAGGTGGGATGGGGCTTTAAGCGACCTGATCTGGGGAAGCTTACCCTGAGAGCGGTGCCCGGCGTGGCCAGGAAGAAGTGCACAGCCCAAAGGAGCAGGCAGTGGGCGACCCTCACATCCATCGCCTCACATTTACTGCTTCCCTCCTGGAAGAAAGATATGTTAACGAACTTCAGACATCTCTGTTCCCACCTGTGAACCTAGTCCAGTTGCTAGCAAGAGAGCAGCTAAACCCATCCAAAAGACTTTCCTTAATAGGCTTGCAAGATTATTTTCAGATATTTTTCACTTATTAACTTTTTTTAATGAGAATGATTTGTGAATCTTTTCTTAAAAACTAAAAAAAAAAAATAAAATAAAATCTATTCAACACTGGAAGTTACTGCATTAACAATTTATTATAAACTACAAGGTGGACAGCTTATTAAAGCAGTTCAGCCTGGGGGTCTCTTTGAAGTGATTTAAGACAGCCTCATCTCCAGTGGGTTCCATGCTGCTAGCCTCCTTGGGCAGTTCCTGATGAGAATTGCCAGGTGAGGTAGGAAACTTGGGCCCCCAGTGCTCAGATATCAAAATCTGAGAAGCTCCTATGGTCCTTAGTAAATGCTTCATATCCTGGGATGCAACTTGTTACGGGTGTATTTGCTGGAGGAAAATAATCCAGTAGAGGGAATGAGGAAAAAAAAATAATGTGTAACATCAAATCTATTAGATGTCATACATGTCCAAGGCAAAAGCAACAGCTGCTGTGGACTCAATAGAATGGAGGCGCTGATTTTCAATCAGTGGATGCATAAGTAGATTAAACCATGTACTAAAAAAAAAAATAATAAAATCAGTGAGCTAAAACACTAAAGCAGAAACCAAATGCAAGGTGACAAAGCAGGACCACAGTTGGATTTCAGAAGAAGCACATATGAGAAGGCTTGTCAAATACCTGTCCTTTAATAGAAAACGCTCAAATTTCTCTGATATGTACTGACCAGCAAAGAGGATGTTGAAATAGAAAGGATCCTGCACTGATGGAGCAGAGATGTGTTTTCCTACCCAGAAAACTCCAAGTTCTCACCATCTGATGGCATCAAAGGGCCAGGCACACAGCTGGCTGCCCCCTTCATCTGTGAAATGTGTTCACCTTACTGTATTTTGAGATCCACAGGTTTATTACTTAATTATGAAAAGATCATAAAAGGAAGAGCTGAAGTGATGCACTGAATTCCTAAGTCAGCTCTAAAGGAGAGCCTTATGCCAGCCTCTTGAGCTCAAGTGATATCAGTAAAAGCATTTTCTGGGTTTAAAGCTAGTAACCATTAACTCTTCTAAGGAAATAAAACAGATAAAAAGCAGTGAACCAAAAGACTCAGATCAGCATTGCTGAAGAATGGGAGGTGGCTAGGAAACACCTACAAGTCTGAGGCAAAGGACTGTATTGAATTCTTTTCTGATTTCTGCCGTCATTAAATGTTCACTGTATGCTTGTAGCCCTAATTCCATTTCAGAGCTGGGAATCCTTGAGCTCATCATGTTTCATCATTAATTAATTCATACTAATTTTATATTTAATCGCTGATGTAACTCCACCTAGGGCTGTTACCTTTGAGCGAGGCAGAAATCTGGGACAGCTCCAGGTATCTAAGGCTCCCCAAGACACCGGCCCACATAACCAGCGAAACACTGATCTCCCTCAGTTGCATTGCTTGACTCATCGTGGAAACAACCCAGTCTCACCACTGCAAGAACATGCCAAGATAACCACCATGCAGCAACAGAAACTTAGAGCAAAACCAGTAATACAGCAGCAAGTCGCTGTCACTTCAGGGAAAAAACATGGATATACTGACATCAGGCCATGTGAAAGCATATGCAGCAATTCCTCTCCCTCTAAAACATGCAATTCTGGTACTTTAGACATAGTACAGAGTATAGTATAGAGTATAGACATAGCATAGAGTATTATACATAGTACCTAAAGTGGGCCTACAGGAAAAATGGGGAGAAACTCTTCAGCAGGGCCTGTTGTGACAGGACAAGGGGTAAAGGCTTTAAAAAAGAAGGAGGTAGATTCAGATCAGATATTAGGAAAAAAATTTTTACAATGAGAGTAGTAGAACACCAGCATAGGTTGCCCAGAGAGGTGGTGGATGCCCCATCCCTGGAAACACTCAAGGCCAGGTTGGATGGGGCTCTGAGCAACCTGATCTGGTTGGAGATGTCCCTGCTCCTTGCAGGGGGGTTGGACTGAATGGCCTTTACAGGTCCCTTCCAACCCAAACCATTCTGTAATTACATCTAATCATAAATTACCTACTGCCATTAATTCCTCCCTTTTAAAGAAGCTATAAACACATTACTCCTCTTTTCCATAGATTTCTCTCCATCAGGACAAAGGCACACGAGCAGCTGAGTTGTGAAAACCCTCTCACATGGAAAGGACTTTCTAGTAACAGGAGACTTCCACACCCTCAGGTATCTCCCACCCAGCTCAGGAGACTGTCACCAGCTGCTGATCCTCCTTCTCCAGCTCATTTCATTTAGTCATAGCACCTGTGGGGGAAAGCCCTCAACTAGAAGGAAAGCAAGGAGTGAGTGGCTAGATAGTGGTTACAAGAGAGGTAAGAACCTCTTAAAACAGTAGAAAAAGGCAAAACGATCACAGAATCTTTAAGGTTGGAAGAGACCTCCAAGATCATCAAGCGCAACTGTCAACCCAACACCACCATGCCCACTAAACCATGTCCCGAGGCGCCACATCTACACGTTCTTTGGGCACCTCCAGGGATGGTGACTCCACCACTTCCTCGGACAGCCTGTTCCAGCTTTCCTGTATTTAAAAAGTAATCCATATGCTGGTTAAAGTATCATAGCCTTACATTCAAAGCCCTCACTCTGCAACTTCTGTTGGTTTAAAAATCAAAGTGTTTTGTAAAACCCTGCAAAGCTATCCCTTCTTCCTCTACCCTAAGCAGTTTCTTGCTTTTCATTTCTGGCAGGATGCGTCGCAAGGCAGCTTGGCTCCACATGGTCACAGCTACCAGAGGGCTCAGCCCAAGCAGTGACAACTGTGGGAACTACGTCCCCAGGCTGGTGGAGCCAAGGCCTCTGGCCAAAGGGTTCTCCATCACCTTGGGGTTACAGCTTCCCCCTCTCCACTACCCCAGAAGATGAACTATGGCTACATGAAGAATGGTAACATGACTACCGTAAACCCCAAACAGTTCATAAACCACCATAACCTCATCATTTGCTACTTATTAAATCATAATGGCTGCAGCAGGAGCCTCAAAAGTCTTCAACATGGTCACCCGAGGAGAAAAATTAAAGCTCTTACACAGAATGGTACTAGTTCAATTTTTAAAAGAATCACACTTGGAAAATGTGAATTTAAGTAAGCAGGTTCTGAGAGGAGAGTGGTCTTTGCAGTAATTTCAGCTATCAGAAAATCTGAGATTTTCTTAAAAGTAACAACACTATGGTTAGAGACCAATTACAAAACTAGAAAGCAAAAAGATGAGAGGATAATTAAGATACTCATTACTTCCAGAAATGTAAGAATATAAAACAGAGGAAATAAGTGCAAAGCAAATACAGCCTAGGCAATTAGGTGCATTTTAGATTATGAATGAAATCAGTTTCACGATCACTGATGATTTTCAAGCAGTTCTGCAAAGTGGTGTTTTGTGATAGTACTCACTGTTTTCAGAAGTCTGGGTTCCACTGTAAGCAAAATTAATGCAGGCAGAGACCCTCAAGAAATCACAGGTCAGCGTCTAACCATTCATCTGCTTCCATTGTGCCTCAGTCCCACTCTTATGGCCTTACCCAGCGTTGCTTGGGTGCTCTGATTCATGTAGAGTTTTCCATGAAGAAATAACTTTGGGCATCAGCCTGCTTCTTTTCTTGTCCAACCGGATTAACAGCGTGAGGAACCTGCAGATGACAATAAAGGTATTGCACTGCAGAATGACAAACCAAGTTACAAACACACCCACAAAACTGCCAGATTGCCACCTTTGCCAGAAGTCCACACAGATGATTCATGCCTGCATGGTTTGTACCCTTCCTCCAGGTGGAGGAGGTGTCTTCTGCTCTTCTGTATTTAATAGATCTTCTAAAGACCAAAAAAAAAAAAATCATCAAAATCCAATCAAGTTAATGCATTACCCTTCATAAATCAAAAATGACACTACTGACAATACCTTGTGCAGCTAAAAAGCTGAATGTGCAAGTAATAATATTTTTTTTATGGTAAGGGGTGAGAGCTAAGCACAACTGGACACAGCCAACACAACCTACCTGAGGTTAGGACTTGCTCTCGATACAGTACTGAGTAGAAATTAATTAAAAGGTGGCACCTTACCAACACTTTAAGCTAGAAGAAAAGAGCCAAAGACCAGATCATGTCAAGGTATGGACAGAAAAAGACTTTTTCCCTTGAAAGTCTTCCCTGGAGTTGTGCTTCTACACACACACCTGAGCCTCTGCTGTGATGGCAAGACTGACTACCCCTTGATTCTCAAACACCTCCTCAACCTAAGCAACAGTCCTCTGAAGGACACGAAGGGTGGCATACCTCAACACATGCACGTTTCTGCCAGAAGGAAGAGGTGTGATCTGTGCTTCCCGAGGCTTAAGAAGATATTCAAACCATGACTTCCAACAAGCAAGGAGAGTACTCCAACCCCTGAGCCCAGCAGCATCAGCCTCACGCTTTACAAGTCCATCAGGGCTGTTTGCATTCCTCAAGCTGGGAGACATGAGCCTAGGCACCCAAAAGGGAGTGGTTGTCTTTTCAGCTCTTGCTAAATCCAATTACCCAAGGTACATGAGCAGCTGCTTTGACACTGCTCTGAGAAAGCCAACAGCAACATCTCAGAGAACTTGTAACTGCAGCCAGAAGTAAAGCAGCTGTGGAAATCTGCTTTCACCTCTTCCTTTGGAAAGAGTTAACAACTTCTGCTAATTTACGACTTTAATGTATACAAGGTATTTATTTAAAAGTTCAACAGATACACAACTCAAAATCTTGCAATGTACTACAGCCTCTCATCAGAAACTTCATTCCCCTAAAGCAACATTAACAAAAAATGCTATCCTCATGGTGATTGTTTAAATAAGTTTTTTAAAAAATAAGTAGACTTGTGGGGTTGTTTTCCAAAAACTGTACCTTCTGTGCAAACAACAGCTTTACAGAGAATGTGATGAAGACTGAATAAAAATCTTGCTGTTTAAAAACACCCTTCTGTTGTTTGTTCTTGGTTTGCCTTTTCTCTCATCCATATCCCTTTTAAGCAGATCATACTCTCTGTCTTTACTTTTTCACCATATATTTAAGAAGTGATTCAAACACGCAGTCATCTCTGTTTGAGTGGCAATAGGGATCTAAAAAATGGCTCTGAAGATGCACAGGAAAGTCAGTTCAACAGGGACCAACAGAAAATTTAAAAAAAAAAAAAAATTAGAGATACTGAGAAGTTAAAACTCCCAGTCACACTTGCAAAGAAAAACTCTTAAGTTTCCCAGCCGTCTGGATCCTAAGTTTCCCCAGCAGTCAGGAACCAGAGCATCCCAGGGAGCAAACTGTAGTCTGAAAGCCTCAAGGGGGGGCTATACAAAAATGCACTTTCCTTCCACCCCATCCCCCATACTCCTGCTGCAAAGAATGTAACTGCTTACAAAATGTTCCTGAACAGAACTGAGCAGACATTTCAACAGGTTTTAAAATTTATTTTATTTGCTGAGTTTGGATAGCATGCATCATTTTACAGCACCGGTAAACAAGTCAGTGAAGCATACTGCTTTTAGGAACTTGTACTGTGGAATGTCTTCAAAACCATTACCCTCTCCCCCTCCACGCCAGTACGTCACACCAGCTGAAGACACGACAGACATACATCAGGGCAACTTCCTTATGGCTAAAATACTCATAGCAGCAGCTTTTAAAGAAGGGGTTTATTAAATCAAGTCATTGCACTTGGATCATTTATTGCTATAGCGAACAAAGGCCATTAAACAACAAACACCTTTTACTTGTGGTTGTAACTGATTGTCTTGTTTTGTTCGTCTGCTACAACCTTACATGCAGACACAATTTCTGTGGAGCAATCCATTCTGAGATTTGTTTCATGCTCTAATCACAAAGAGCTTGTATAACTGAACTGGCTATTCCGTTAGGCTCAATTTTTGCTTTTCATCCTCCGACTTGAAGGTACGAATTCCAAGTTTAGTGTCTGATGAGAAACATGACTGCGGCACGTTATTCCTCAATATAAAGATCTGTCTGAAGTAATTTGTGATGCATCTAGGCAATTAAAAGTTAAAAGCATTAATACTGAGTCAGCTTATTAGCAGTGTGACTAACAAATATTACCTTACCTGCACAGTGTATTAATCAAATTTTAGGAACAATTTAAATCAGCAACTGATGAACATCTTCCAATTGACTTTTTAATGTTTGTATTTTATGATGCACCAACTGTGGAAAAAGTAGACTCTCAAGAAGTAACACTTCCAAGTCACTTGCTCAAGTAACAGATTAAATAATTACTGTATTTATGACTATTCCCATGAATAAAGCTGCAGGTTTTCAAATTTTTCAATCAAACACACACAACAATAAATATCTTTGTCTCCCATCACTTTGCATATTATTCATCCATTACTCAGGTGCATTGTGTTGAGCTCAGGAGTTGAAGATGATGGAGATCCACAAGATTTGAACTGTTTTCCATAAAATGTGAAAGACGTCGTCTCAGATTATCAGCACAATGCCGTCAAAGCAATTGTTCCAATCACTCATTAAAATACAAAGATGTTCTTAAATTTAGAGGTATACAATATACTGAGAAAGTTTATGGCATAAATATATAAATATTGAGACCTTTTGAGAGTATCAAAGTTCCAAAGGGATTTATTTGGAGACATACTATAAACAAAACTTGACTATTGTAAAAACAAATGAAGATGCATACTTAACCACTAGAAAGACTGATGACTTCAGTTTAGATACACAGAAGCACAGATGTTGTGACTTCAGGTTAACTTTTTCATGCTTTATCCTGTAATATTTTAGGCACAACAGGTTGAGTTAAGACTGGATTCTAGCTTTGTTTCTGTATTTCTTGCATTTTGCGGTTTCAAAAGTCAATTTTGTCATAAGTTCATGATTCAGTCCTAAATCCCTTTTTAACCCAATAGTGCAAGTGACAAAATGTTCTGCTAAACTACTCAGATTAGATCATTCGTTCTTACTACAATGCATAGGAGTTTCACCTGCTTCATTGCATTAACAAATTCCTATCTCATTACTCAACTTATAAACAGGATATTATTAATATTCTCACTGCAGACAGGCACAACAGCATAACCCTGGGTAAGACTGCCAAAATTATACAAATATCATATATTTCCTTGTGTGTGCAGGGGAAATGTAGTGACTACAATTACAACACAGTTATTTCATCCCTCCCAATAGACTATTTTACAGATTAGTTGTAAAGATAGATCGCCCTATTTATAGTATAGATCTCTTTAAAAATTAAGCTACAGGTATTCAATAAAAATCTATTAAGAATTCCCTCTCCTTTCTATACAGATTCAGTAGTATTTTCAAGCAAACCAAAAAATAAGGTCTGCAATTCCAGCACAGTAAGAAATAAGGCCTCTTTTATATTGGCAAAAAAATTACACCATTATTCTTTTTTGTTTTCTTATCTCTCTGAATAAAAGACTATTTTTTTTTTTTTTTTTTTTT
>WHYT01017040.1:8920-27701 GCA_009806455.1 Tetrax tetrax
ATTCTGCTACCAATTGGCTCAGCCCTGGCCAGCAGCGGGTCCGCTCTAGGCCCGGCAGAGTCCACTGAACAAAGGGGAAACAACTTCTAGCAGTTTCATACAGAAGCTAAATAAAACCAGGACATTCAGGCAGTAAATCCAGACTGCCATTCTTGACAGATTTCATGTGCTTACAGAGCGGGTTAAAAAAAAAAAAAAGTATCTTCTATTGACATTGTTTCTGAATACAAGAGGGTACTTCATACACCATATTAAATATGAGTAAGACTTGTCATGCACTGAATTCCTAGAAGTTTAGAAAGGACATACACAGACATAATCCAAAAAATAGCTAACTAATAAACTTAGATTACTACCTCACATATCCTCTAATAGGATTTTAGTGGCCTGTGCTGGTTTCAGCTGGGATGGAGCTAGTTTTCTTCTCAGCAGCTGCTGTTTTCCATTTGGTAGGTGAAGAACATTAGTAATACACCGATGTTACTAGTCATTGCTAAGAGATCAAGGACTTTTTCCAGCTTCCCAGGTTTTGCCAAAGCTCAGGTGAAGAAGCTGGGAGGGGTACAGCCCGTACCACTGACCCAGACTGGCCAAAGGAAGTATCCTGTACCACAGACCTCATGCTCCGGATACAAGTGGGACTTGGCCGGTGGGCAGCTCTATCGCTCTCTCAGAATGGTTCCGATATCGCTCTCGGTTCCATTCTGTGATCACTGCTTGTAAACTGTTCTTATCCTAGCCCATGAGTTTTCCTTTCTTTCTGATTCTCTCCCCCATCCCAACTGGTACTTGGTGGTACTTGCTGGCTGAGGTTAAACCACAACATGGCCCAACACTGATGAGCAGACCAAGGAAAGAACACAAAATATTTTCAGTCTGAGAGCACAGAAAATTTCAGCAAGACAGAAAACTGTAAGCATTACTTCCATCTTATTCACTGACTGAAAAGTGGGAGGACAAGAGTCATTCTCCCTCATTCTCCTGAAATCTGGAGTATCCTTGGGACTTGCATTGTGCATAAACTACTTTCTTGGACGCATCAAACACGCTGATCTTTAAGTGTTTATGATATCATTATCACCCAGCCTTGGTGCCCACATTTTCTCTCCACCCTGACAGAAGTTCAACATGAAAAGTTCTATAATAGGCCACTCTAAAGAGTGTGTAATTCAGCGAAGGAAACTTAGGAACTTCTGATGACACCTCTCCAAACTTCTCATTTTTTACCATAGCTGAAGTAAAGAGAAAAGGATGAATACATGTCTTCCTATTCTTAGTTCCAATTTATATTTTTTAGTCCTACATCAGTTTTAGGAAGACTTAGCTTTACTTGTTAAGTTCTCTTCAAATTTACAGTCCCAGGCTCAGCTTTATACTTTTGCGTAAAAGACACTAAAAATTGCACTTCTCTGACAGCTCTAGGGTAAATGAAACAACATTCCCTACACACACTTCCCAGTACTTTTTTGTAAATAAGAGAGCAGTAACGCAACTTTACCACAGAAACAGATATCACAGCTTTAGGAGGTTTGTTCTTTATCTCTTTTGAGGTTTCAAAGTCTATGTACTCCTGTACTGGCAATTCCAGTGGATCTCCAGGGCTTTGACTAGCTACAGCAGTGACCAACTTGTCAGAATTTCTTAGATTACCTACCGATTTTTTAAGTGTCTACATACATGAGCCTTCTTATTCGTACGTCAATATGAATTGACTACATGTGACAAGAAAATAGAATCACAGAACGGTTTGGGTGGGAAGGGACCTTCACAGCCCACCCAGTCCAACCCCCCTGCCAGGAGCAGGGACACCTCCAACCAGATCAGGTTGCTCAGAGCCCCGGCCAACCTGGCCTGGAATGTTTCCAGGGATGGGGCATCCACTGCCTCTCTGGGCAACCTGGGACAGTGCTCCACCACCCTGGGTCTCACCGGAGCGGAGCAGAGGGGCAGAATCCCCTCCCTGGCCCTGCTGCCCACGCTGCTGGGGATGCAGCCCAGGGTGCCGTTGGTTTCTGGGCTGTGAGCGCACATTGCCGGCTCATGTTGAGCTTCTCGTTCACCATCACTTCCAAGTCCCTTTCCCCAGGGCTGCTCTCCATCCATTCTCCACCCAGCCTACACCTCCAACTACATCCATTTCCCTCCAGAAGGCATCCCAAAGCTCAAGCCCAGGTGTTTTGACATGGGTATCAGTAAGTGAAGTAGGAGGATTTTTGTGATCTAACATTGACTTGGGTAGAACCGTTAGCACCCTCGATAATCTGTGCTTAAGGGCCACATCTACAGCGTATACAAGCATTTGCAATGCATATTTCATCTCTTCCATTCTTTCTAAAGAATATCTAAGAAAATAACTCGGCTTAAAAGAAAAAAAAAAATGACTTGAAGGATATTTTAACGTGTTCACTGTTTCAGAACAAAACAGTAGTGACAGCAACAATCTAAAAACATCAAACTTCAGCCCAAAAAGGCACATGACACATTTTGCTTCATAGTCTAATATCACAAAATACAAACGTCATCTACGTGCGCACTGTCATAAAACACTGAAAACCAAGCTTTTGTGCCCCCCAAAATATATCAAATTAGATTCATTTTATCTATATTTTCCCACTTAAAAGCTGTTTTGCTTATAAAATATTAGTAAGCCGATCTACAAAAATGTGATTCAGTTTAAACTGCACGTGTCATGTGGAAGCAAAGGTTTCATAACATGCTCTGTAGTTATGGGTTTTTTTTTAGGAAAAAATCCTAGAAGAATTGTTCTAGATACAGCTACTACTTTCAACTGATGGGTATAGCAATTTGGTCCAGAAAAGTGACTTTTCAAAAATTTCATTTTAATAAAGTAATATAATTTTTACTCTCTGTGACAAAGAAGTCTTTTTTTTTCCCTAATAATGTTCTTAGAGGTATAAAAGCCTTTGAAAGGTTTGGACCACAATGACTCAGTAGTTCCAGAGTGAGAAAAGGCGGCTTAAATAAGAGGGTGGTATTTCTGTATCTCACGCTGAAATTTCTAATTGCTATAAATATTTTTTGAAACCCTATTAGAATCCACTTGGTCAGCATCTTAAATTGCACCAACTAATTTGCCTAATTCATTAACTTGATCTAGAATTATGGTTTTTCCTTACTTTTGCTGTAATCACAATCAAAGTACTCTTTAGTAAGTGTTGAAAAATTTAAAAATTTTTTTTTAAAAATCCAACATGTGGGAAGAATCTTTCCTTGTTCCTTAAAACAAGTGTATCCATACACTTACAAAAATAATTCCAGGACATAGTACATATATTTTATAAATAAATGTAGTTACATCTGTAACACTCCTGCCTCTGTAAATATAATTCTCAGAAATACATCCCTTCCAAAAGAAAGATACTTACCACTATATTTATACTCCAACGCCTCCAAATTCATCTGCAGACATAAAAGTATAATACTTAAGTGTAATGCAGAAAGAATTTTTTCATGACTGGAGTATGCACCACCAACATCCCCTGTTTCTCCTTCTTTTTTTTTTAAATGTTCTGTCAAGCAATAAACATCACAGCTGTAAGTCAGGAAAAAATGGACATACCTCTTCTAGTATGCGCTCCAAGACCACTGATTTAAACATCAATTACGTTCCTGACTCCTTTTCCTAACAAGGCCTAAACTACATTCCAACAGAAATTGTTGTATCCTTAGAAGACACTCCAACATATTTTTGTGTTTTCAGGGTATGAACTGCTCATTTCCATGTTGCCTTATAATATTAGATTGAGGATGATGCTGTCTTGTATTATAAAGAGGAACTACTTATTCTAAATATGTATACTTACCACAAGAAATGAATATTTCTAAAATTTAATGAGCAATACTGCAGTTTGCATGCAATTCATTAGCTTCCCGTGTGGAAAGTGGAAAACACAACCACTCAAAATTAACAACAGTGGTTGGAAAGGAGTTCTTTTGCAGCTCCTTATCTTTTAACTGACGGGGGAAATGGATGTAAGGCGGAAGACGCTGGAAGCTCAGTTCATTACTACCAACCATCCATTGTTT
The DNA here is from genome assembly GCA_009806455.1 of Tetrax tetrax. NCBI lineage: Eukaryota > Metazoa > Chordata > Aves > Otidiformes > Otididae > Tetrax > Tetrax tetrax. Next base: position 12,968 of record WHYT01017040.1, read on the forward strand.
CCCAAACTTGCGCAGATTGATCCCTACTCTATGAGTCATATTCCTCTACTTGCGTTTGGATTTGAATAAAGGTTTTATTTTCTCTACCATAATTCAGGAATTAAAATACTCTAACGAGAAAATAACATTCAGACAGCAACCATGAATCACGGCGTTAGCAGGATGCGTGCAATTCCCACGGAATCTGGTTGCTGGCCACGCTCAGAAGTCATGCCAGGTTAACTGAAATCGGCTTTGTTAAACTAATAGTTTCTTTGTGCAAGAACTCTTCTATAATAGGTTTTCAAATAGTTATTCCAATTTAAATTGTGTCTGTAAATTTGTGCCATTCTCATTGTATGAGAATTTTATATAATCCTACTAGGGAGAACTTTTGCCTTCAAAATCCTATGCTTTTATACAAAGACAGGGAGAGGAGAGATAGGCAAAGAGGATTATTATACCAGAGACAGGCAGCTTTCCCAGCAACTTTGGAAGACGGTGCAAAATATTTCATGTTCATGTCACATTAACCAGGCTTTTTACTGTCTTTTTTTTCTGCACTGTCACGACAAAACAGCCACAGAGCAAACACTGCTAGGTCTCCATGTCACACCATCCATTTTCTTCTGTGACAAACTGGAATCTCTTTCACGCAGGAACCATTCTTCCCTTCTGTGTTTATGCAAGTACAGCAGGATCCTCACTCAGGGCTCATTTTCCAGATGCTACAACAACATCTATGGACTACTACAAGCAGGATTACCAGCAAACGATGGCCTTGGTTGATAGCACGGCTGCAAGTTCAGAATCTTATTTGGGAGATTATTGCAGTGAGCTTAAATGACCCAAATTCGCCAGGCTATGCAAACCCCACCCCTTCACAAGATAAATCAGCTCAAACAGCTCTCGGCGCGAGCGTAAGAGTTTCAGAGCATCTTTTATACCGTCTGCCTAAAGCTATCTGGCCCAAGAGGGACAGACTTTGCTGGCTGTTGTTAGCTGGAGGGGAGTCTACATCCGAGAGGAACAGCTTAACAACTCTAAAGTTCTAACTGAAGGTAGCTTAGGAAACATTACATTTTGCTTTTCAGCTAGTATATCTGAGAATATCTACCATCGGAATGCCTAAATGCAAGAGTTTCATACGTTAGCCTACATCCTTACAGACTGCTAAAAATTTAACTAGCTGAAATCCAAAACACGTGACCCTAAATGGAGACGCTGTTAAATAAAACATGTAGGAACATGCTCAAAGCGGTCATTTGGAATTCTCTTGTGGCCATTCTATATTTGGAGCTTAGATGTCTCAAGAATTACCTCAGGTAACCTATGAAAAATCTGCAGGGGAAAAAAAGGCAGTGGCTTAGGAGGCAAAATAAAAATAAATCTTACTCTCAACCTAATGTTCCTGTAGCCTAGATGAAATGCAGTCATATCCAAGCAGTTAAAAGCACACCTTGTTACAGCCAATCGTTTACCTAATTAAAATTATTTATCTATTCACATTTAACAGTGTTTAACTCTTAAATGGATATCCAGAAAGAACAGCTGGCTGACAGAGAGAGCCAAAGAGAGAGAGAAATATTAATGCATGTTGGGAAAGAAAACTGTCTGTAAGTTTTGCTGTCACAATTAGTCCTTATCTATAAAAACTTCTAATATATGGTAAGGTGGTGAATATTGCTTTGAGGGCTTGGTTTTCCATTATTAGACAATCCCGTTAATTAGTTGATTGGGATATATGAACCCATACATGTAGGAGAAATCAAATCCTGATGGTCTGATAGAAGGGGTAACTGAAGACACACTTTTCCTAATAGAATCTGCATGCTCTGTGATCAAGAACAAGAGAACCCTGCATTTAACAGCCTCCCATCATGAGCTTACTAGCTTCAGAAACTTCTCGTTAACTTTTCCCCTCCAGTGGAGCTTAGCTTTTCAGAAAATATGCTATAGTACAAGATGCTACTTTACTCAAATTAAAAAAAAAATAAATAAATAAAATGTGTATATACCTTCTGAAATGATAAAAATGAAAAATAATTTGTTATGACAGCATATAAGAAGATTTTGGAAAATAGTTTCTTTTGAAGATTTTTCTTATAAATAATTTCTGGAAACTTCTTCAGCCCTGTCCCACATTACCTTCTGCAAAATCAATACTTTGTTGGACTTCTATGCAAACATTCAACACTGTTAACACCACAATGCTGATTAGATGAATTTTCTAAATGAAATTTTCACCAGCCTAGTATTAGTACATTATTTGTAAGCTCTTTGGTGTTTTATAGGGTTTATCTGTTAAACGCAAGAAGTTTTTCAGTGCCACTTGTTTGAGTTGGGATCAGCTCCTGCTCAAAAAAAAAGGTTGCATAAAAGGACAGTAAGAAAAATGCTTAACTTTAAAAGTTGTTTTAGCAGTTGTGGAAGAATGTGCAAAAAGCAATAACAGCAACATAAAAATCACTGGGTGAAAGTGGGTTTGGTTTCTTGTTGGGAGCGTATGACTTACAGAACACAAATGTTTGGGAAATCTCTTTCTGTACGCACTTGTTTTCACCCTCTATCCAGCACAAGCCTTCCAGTAAACAAAGCAATTTAGAAGGTTGCCTTTTTAAATCCCTTATTAAAATTAGCATCCTATGAGTTTCTCCTAGAAATAAAAAAGCCCAACACAAAACGTTCAAAACAAGGATAAAAGTTATGGTACACATCATTTTTTATGAATTACCCAACAGACTCAAACTCAAATCCTTCCAGAAATGTAAAACCGTATGTTACCCATGATGACGCTCCAATCAAGGAACAGAAAAAATGAATTAAAATTTTCTCATTTGCATCCTGACAATGAAATTATTTCTTTTCACTATAGCATACAACTTTGTCTGTCCAGCTGCTGTTATTTTATGCACAGTAAAGAATTCATTGTTTTCTGGAGAGTATGAAAAAAGATGTACGCCATTGAAATTATCCAGATTTCAAGGTGAAACAAAGCTCACTGGGACTTGTAACATTATGTAAGAAGCAAAAATAACCTAAAAGGCAGTATTTTGGTCAGCACAAAGTTTCTTTTCAATAATGAGGTCTCAAAGAGATCTGTATTGAAAAGTAGGGAGTTTTCTTTTTTCTTTTTTTCTCTTTAACTACAAAGAATTAAGGGTGACTACTTACATTGTACTGAACAGAGCACAGGCTAGCCACGACTGACGTCCATCTGGATTCCATTTCTCCATAACGCATCGTGCTAGAATTCCCCGTTTCTATTCAAATTACAACCCATAACTGAGAATTCATCATCTATCGAATCTTATTTGTAGGACCATTACTTTTCAATGAAACCAAACCAAACCACCACAGCTGAAAATCTTCCCTAGCTCACAAACACACCTTCATTAAACTTCCATTTTTAATTACAAATATGATATTAAAGTCAGGTCTAACGTAACTGGCAAGATCTCAAATCACATGTAAATACCTTGTTAAAAAGTTATTAAAAACATTTGTTATTATCTCATTAACTTTCATGCTTGTCAAACTTATCTGTTAAAGAATGTTACAGTTTCATCCTGTGCCTACCTATTAAAAAGCAGAAAGAAAGGAGAGAAATGGAAGAACAACACATTATTACTGAAAGCCTGAAGTGATCAAGACAGTGATAGCCACCTTGAAAAAAAAAGGTAATTCTACTACCTCAATAACATTGAGGCATGTATCACAAAAAGGAGGGTCAAACACTTCTAGGGGCAGAAAGAGATGAGTAAAATAAACTGAGACTAATGAGGAATTACCACCAAGCACCATCTTGGATATGGAACAAACTAAATCTCAAAAATCATTCCGGGTAGGAGATACCAGAAGTGACACTGGCACAAAAGGAGAGAGACAGTCATAATACACTTTGAATAAAAAATCTAGAAACAATAAGTAGAGGTAACACGACTCATTCCCTCTCCCCCAACTTCCTATTTTTATATTATTTCTTAATTGGTAATATTATTTATTGCTAAGAATAACTTCCTCATCTGAATGGTGTTGTATCGCTTTAGAATGCCACATCCATGTTCAGTGAGTAGAGTTCCAAAAAACTACCGCTCAGCCCTCCAGTCACAAGCTAGGGAGACCAAAAAGTACTTATCTGTCAGGTGGGCAAACCAGAACAGGCCACAGAATGAACGTTACACGAGATGCAAGATGTAAATTGTTCCAATTTAAGAAAGATAACGTAGAGTACTACATACAATTTTTTTTTTTTTTTTTTTTTTACTCTACAAAAGTTCACATAATTTCAAGCACACAAGACATTAAGCACTGCAGCTTTCAGGCCAAATGAAACCTTGAATTTTTACTTACAACCTTGATAAAACTTCAAAAGATCTCATATTTTTAGAAGTGTCTAGGAAACACACGCTTGGTTTATTACAACGTCAACGAACCAGTTCACTGACACACCTACATCTGGGCAGGACTAAGCATTCATGAGAGAAGTGCAAGCTAGAAAATTTATTTTCCTGATAATGGACTACTCTCCGGCATGGTTGATGGTTTTCAACACAAACTGCCGCTATGACCGGAGATTGTGCAATCCAGCAGAGCATCCCACAGCGGCAGCACCGAAATCAGCCAACGCGACAACGAAGCTCCTGCCATGCCCGAGGAGCAGCAAGGACTACAGCCTAACTAGGTCTTGAATAAAGGTGAGCCTACAAAAAGGGATATCAGCATTTAGCCGTTATCTTATGCAACACCAAAAGGTCTGCATGCACTTTGGGAACCCCTCGTCGTAAAGAATTGTTCCACGTTGTTAAGTCTCTCTATGATAGGTGCTCTGTTGTTAGACTTTACTATTTTAGGTTCTTCTCCGGATCTTACAACAAAGCTGTGTAAACAGACTTCACACTGATAGCATTTAATTGCTTTGCATGTGCATTGGTTAATACGTGGATGATTCAAACAATTAAGACCCAGAGGGGCTGATTAGTTTCCATTCTTTCAGAACCCAGGAAAATCTACTGAAATAAAGCAATGATTCTCAACTGGAGTCGTGCAGTTTGAAATCACACGGCCTGCCTTCTGAAATAAAGCAAGCATGTAAAACTTACTTTTCACTATTCCTCTGATCGGAGGGTTTTAAAATACACCTACAAACGAGGCATCAAATCTAACACCTTTGGACTATCAATATGAAATTAATGCCTTTCTAAAGTATATTTTAAGATGGAAAGAACAGTTACTTTATGGACAGCTATATAATGAGAGCGTTTATAAGCAATTCTCCCAAATGATGAATTACAACTGAGAAAGTTTCATTTATTCCTAAAAAGATCAACTAAGCATTCCACCATTCAGTTGAGACAGTACCAATAATTTCCCCCCAAAAAATTGGTGTAAGACAAGAATATACAACGTCTATTATTTATTTGTCCAGTGCAGAAGGATTTCTTTGTAGAAATCCAATTGGTTTTGTCACTTTTTATCACCATATGGATCTATTTCCAACAGCAAAATACATACTTTGGCTTTCAGAATTACACAAATGCAGAAAATGGAAAAAAAAATTGATAAAATAGTATGTTTATTACAAGAATAAGATGATTCTGAATTTCTAAGGAACAGAGCTTAATTATGATTCAAGGTAAACTGAACAATGTTTTTTATTCAGTGCTTTTCACTGTAACGAAGTAAGTTTCATTTAATATGATCATTTAAATTTTAGAAGCCAGATAAACAGAAGTACGTGTAAATAATTAGCCACCCATATTCAGAATGAATCGTGAAATTTTTTAGGTTAATTTTAAGGAGATAAAAAGACCTTCAGCAGAATCTCATAGACACTCAAAGTTATTGAAATACGAGGGTGATTTTGACAGACACCTGAAAGTCTATCAGGGCACCAGCCTCAAAACTGATATTAATGGCAACTTTTATTGGTCTTACTGGTTGGAGAAAGGACTGAACTGACCCAGAAGGTGAAACAGGAGGTCCTGTCAAAGTAGGCCAAGACACAGTGCCATGACAGTGACTGATGTATAGATATTCTAAATCAAAAGATAGCAATTGCAAAACTCTGCAAGTATGAAACTATGACTTTTTAAATGTGCTGAATTGTATTTTTAACTTTTTTTTTTAACTATTACATCAAGTTCAAAACCTTTTCTTATCAAGACAGACACATTATACCTATATATAAAGTTGTTTGTCTAACGAATTACATCTTACATGTACATATTCTGATTCCTAAATTTTGCACGTTTTGTTTAAAATCTGTTAATCTGTTAATTAATAAACCAATGCTAAGATACACTTTGTGACTCTACATGATAGCTTCCACAGCTCATTCAAAATTCTTGTTCCAAAACACTTCAACAATCCAGACACCTGCAATAAGTTTAATTGCAGAGGAATGGAGAATTGAACAAGATCGACCAACAGAGAAGCTGTCAGAGCAGTTGCACACCAAAACTGACTTCTTTTCAGGTGACGCACACACAGGTGACGTAAGGAGATTCTCCTGCAGAAGGCTCGTTCTGGGTAGGAGACAAGGTACAGAAGTAAACGATGGTGTGGGATCCGGGGGGGCAAGGAAAAACAGACACAAATTGAGATTCGCATTTCCAAAAGTTCCGTTGACTATTTGCAAATCCCAGCTCTCAAGAAAAATTCCTTGACTTCAACCAAGTCCAGAAAAGGTGATTTCCTGACATTCAAATATTGACTTTTGTAATTTGTAGGCAATCAGCTGGGAGGAAGCTGGATGTGCATCAAACTTTAGAGTGAGCTGACCTGGCAGCCAGGAAACAATGGGCAGAAAAATATTTCTGCATCTGTAGGTTACTGTAATTAGTAAAGAGCGTTCTGTGAGATCTCCTAGGACACAGAATTAGCACTGGTTCACATTCACACAAAATAAGAGGAATTTCATGTGGACAATTTGATGACGACATTTGACTTTCAGCTGCGAGCAGATTTTCCAGAGTGGAAAATAAGCAGGCTGCAGATGGGGAAAGCAGTGGAGCTGGCTCAGCAGGGTTAATTCTGGCACGATGCTGCATCACCAGTCAGCTGCAGTGCCTCAGCACCGCGCTCCAGGGACCGGAGTAATTGTGCACGGAGCTGGCAGGGAGGCAGCAGCTTTGGTCGCTCCCGATCAGCATTAGCCCTTCTAAAAAAAGCTCAGCTCTACATAGACAAATGTAGGTGACTCCACGTGATCCTCATCAGTGCCCTGGAGTTTTTCTCCATGTGGAAGAACTTCCATGCCCCAAAATAAAGATAATGGAAAGCGACTAGTAGCAGAAGGAAGATTTTGTCCGAAGATCTCCCACTCCGGTTTCAGCCCTTCTGTACACACTTCCCTTCCTCCAAAACACACACAAGGAAAGGAGGAGGTTAAACAAATCAACCTGCAGAAAAATTAGCCCCTTTGCATTGTCACAGGAGCACAAATAAGAACCCACAATAAAAAAAAAAAATAAAATGTGCATTTGGTGTGCTTGTTACTATAGAGGGAGGATGTTCCATTATAATAATAAGAGTTTCAACCATTACTGAGCATTCCAGAAGTGTATAGTCTCACACAAGGGAACATTTCCAGGGACACAGAACCACTCTGCAGAAATTCAGACAAACTAGATAAACAATTCACTGGAATAACATCCTGTGACGAGGTAAAGTGGGAAAAGTAAAAATAAAAGGGGGATTAAATTAAGACCTTGCCACAAGGTTCCTAGACCATATGCTAAAAAACTTGTAGAATAAATCTGAAGTGGACTATGATGAAAGGAAATCTGTATCAGCAGGGGAGAATCTACAGTACGTATCAGCTCTGAATAGCACCTCTGTGAGCTCTAAAAGGCCACCATGTTGTCAGATTGTACAAGAACACTGTGCTGTATTAGAAATTCAATTTGTAGAGCCCGTTTTGTGGTCTGAAGTTCCACATTTTTCTCATAATATCAGGAGACTTGCCGAGTGAAGCGTGAACATATTTTTTTTCCAACGTTACTGAGATACAGAATTTTTTTATGCTGAAAACGTTGAGAAACTTTCCAGGGCCAGACTACAAGCCAAGCCTTGCAAAACCAAGTTTCCAAACCGTTAGATCGAAGAGGCAATGTTAACAGATCAGGCAGGAGGCAAAGACGCAGCAGCAGGGTGGGGGCAGGATTTTTTCCTACATCTATTAATCATTTGTAGCCAGAACTATTTGATCCAAATTGACCAATAATGTGATCTTGCAAATACTGATCATCATTGCAGATTATTGATCCAACGCACAACCAGCTGAAAGCAATGGAAACAGTCCTTACTTATGAATTCAAATATGCCAGCAAACAGATTCTCATTTCTTTCTTCCTTCCTTCATCTTGAGTCGCATCAGATCTTCGATCTTCACACAGAATCAGACACAGAACCTATAGCAACGCAGCGTGGAAGCAAAAAAGACAAGGGCAGCTAGAACAAACTGTGCTTACCACATCCAAACAGCACAGCTCCACAAATGGCTCGAGGTTGCAGAGCAAGGCCTCTGAGCTGCACGGCTGAAATCAAGTCACAGTACCTGGGCAATCGGGGCATTGGCAATAAAAACACGCTTCTCTAAGAATGTCAGCAGCACCGCTAACCTCTGTCGAAAAATTAAACCACAGTTGGCCACCATTTTTAGTGAATTGATATATCCACATTGATTACAGGAGTCTCGTACAGTTGTTAAGCGCCAATGTATCATTGTAGAAAATTTACTTAAAATATTGCTAGGAAGAAGTTACTGTTATACAGCTTCAGCAATCAGAATCATAGAACCACAGCAGGGTTTGGGTGGGAAGGGACCTTCAAAGGCCACCCAGTCCAACCCCCTGCCAGGAGCAGGGACATCTCCAACCACATCAGGTTGCTCAGAGCCCCGGCCAACCTGGCCTGGAATGTTTCCAGGGATGGGGCATCCACCGCCTCGCTGGGCAACCTGGGACAGTGCCCCACCACCCTCAGTGTAAACCAATACTGTAAACCAGTAGAACAATTACCAAGCTGCAGCCACATCTGGAAAAAACTCATTAAAGGTCTTAGTCCTTCAGAAACTCAATCTGATCAAAAAAAAGCAGTGAAGAACAATAAAAACTAAACCTCAGTATATTTCACAGAAAGGAATTTTAGAGAAACAACTTATTTTCTAGAAGATCTCACTTGATCTGGGATAAGAATAGATGTCATCCACTCCCACTTCCAAACTGACCCAAAGAGGTATGCAACTTCTACATTAGTTATTGGCCAAAGTGGAAATAAGATCTAAAAAAGATAAAGATCTAAACCCCATTTTGAAATAACAGCATTACTTAAAATAGGGCAGGGTTAAAAAGTTAGTCAAAGGTAGGGAAATTACTAATTTTTTCAAGTGCTTCCTAAGTTTTACTAAATTCTTCAGAACCAAAAAGCTGGAAAATATTTCTAACAGTGTTGCCACTGCTGTAATTACTACTGCTAGCAATAATACTTTACCTATGACAAGTCCATAATTTGTCCAACAGAAGTAAATGAAAACTAACTGGATCACTCTAGTTAGTTCTCCAGCATTCACTATGGAAATGCAAAACACATTTGCTACAGAAAAAAAAATAAAAAGACAATAAAATATCATTATTAAATTTGGAAAGTCATCAGCAATTAAAAGTAACTTTTTTCTCTGCTTCTCGTATATTGTAATTCATACCTTGACACCAAAAATTTCTATTCTTGTGAAATCCTGTGGCAGATGTCTAAATGTGCCTGCTTCTGTATCACAGAACAATGCTGTTTTCAGATGAAGTAAAATTTAGAAATCCATATAGATGACTGTAAAAATAAGTTGTGCTGCTGAGTCCACTTGAGCAATGGTACATAATAGATAATAGGCATACAGAAATTCATAATCTTTTCACAGCCAGGAGAGTGAGAAAGACACCTGGGACACTGCACAGCATCATTAACGCATTTATTCAGACCTGGAATACAGGCAGGTGCTGAAGAAAAGGCCAACAGTCAAACTCTCCAAGGTACAGTATTTGAATTCTGCTAGCTGAGAAACAGAAAATTCAAACCAACTAACATTTTACTTACACCTAAAGAACTGTCAGTGCTGAAATGAAAATCCCACAATGCCACTGAAATGAAGTTCAAGCCAGAAAAGAAGCTCTCAGGCTTTTTCAGCATCTGAATCCTTTTTGTCTAAAAAGAAAATAAAAATTATTTTCAGAAGTTAACTTTATTTATGCAACTCAGAGTGAAAAGACATCAACAGAAGCTACAGAAATTACATTCCTGCAGCTACAGTGGAAAAAAAATCTTATGGATTGAACAGATGCCTAAGCGTCGAACAAACTGGGAATTGAACAGATGTTATTCTTACAAAGGTAGAACAAATCCAGGAAAACACACCTAGAAATTATCTCAACTAGATTGCCTTCTAGTGATTCCTTGTTGTATCTATTTACTCCTCCAGTTAGTACCCTCAAAATTATTCCAAACACGGTGAAGGTCAAAGGCAAGGGCAGCTCGGTGGCTCCGCAGCAGCACCGCTGTGGGTGCGGATGACAGACCAGGACCCCGGCCCAGTTCCTCCTTTCCAAACCAGTAACCACAGCAATGCACACTGCCCTCGCTCGGAGGGTATTTTTACATTAAATCAAACTGCTCTAACTGCCAAATTCCAGAATACAGCCACAAGTGCTCTGTGACGAAGCCTGACTGTATTGATTTCACCGTTCTATTGTGAATATCTATGGCAAATATTTTATCGTATCTGTTACACGAGCCTAACATTCAACCAGAAAGTTGAACTTTTCTCCTTTTTTTCCCTGGCATTGCCTGTACTTCATGGCTTAAGACATGCAAACACACAGCAGCATATTCTATACTCTTCTTCATCTCACTTGTTTTGTGAGGTGACCACACTGTTCCACTCATCCCACAACTCAATGACTGCCACCAAATCAGTTTCTGCACTGAAACATCCCTCTATCAACTTGGGTTTTCTCTGGGTTTGACACTATTGTCTTCAGAAAGAAAGACAGTAAATTATCCTAAAAGAAGGGATACAAGCTCCATCAGCAACTTTGCCATGTGGCATCTTATGGTAATACACTGTGAAGACCAAAAAAAAAGCCCAAAAAAGCGAGAGAGATGAGAACGGAGAAGGTCAGTAACTGAAAACCAGCTGGATTATTAAAGTAGCTTGAGATTTACAGGACAAATTTTATAGGACAAAGAATTTCGTGTTATTTTCAGTAATGAAAAAGGAAGATGCTTTGCCTATGAAGAGAGTGTGGAAAAAGTAATCAGATATTTTATTAAACAAAGTAACACGCAGATTCTAACGTCAGAATTACACAAAATTCACATCATCTCAGCTCTGTCAAGATGACAACTTGTTATTCACCCAATTCCAACTGGTAGCTTTTTTAGGTCTCAGGAATTAATTTCATTGACATTTATTCCCATAAGCATACAGGCACGTGAGCAAGTCACCACAAGATAAAACAGGAGATGAGCTCGCCCAGCATCAGCTACTTTAAGACATCTACCTATGTGCACATGCTTACATAGTTGTACCCCACAGTAAAAGTCCATAAACCATCTCAGTACAACTTTATTTAGTGTAGTATTAATCTTAATAGCATTACTATAACAACATAGGGAGCAAATTCACACCCAGATCTTTGCAGTCTTGCTTTTACGCATCTATACATTAAAGTTTTCCAAAATCAACCTAACACGTTTACAATGCCCTTGGAAAACACAGAGAACCTCATCAGGGTTATTTTAAAAAAAGAGAGCTGAAAAGTAAACTGTGCAAATCAACAACTGATACTCTAAAGTTTCACAATTATCTCCAAAATTATATTAGATAATGGCAATGTTAACATCTAAATCAATACACAATTCAATAGAAGGTAACTTTCCCACTAGACAGCACTGTACCACACTTCTTACAGGTGGTAGAACCTTCTGACTGAACATAGAAAATGCCAGTTTACTGGCCAGTTTATCAGAAAACACCAGTTCACTGGACACAGAGTTTTGTGCTGGCACCTCTGATCTGAGGAGGCCAAATCACGGACATGTTTCTGACGGACGCTTTCTGGTGAAGCTACCCTACCCACTGCAGCACTAATGCTCTGTTCAACCATCTGGGAACACCGCACACCGAAACCCTGAGCGGCAGCCCTGCTCTCAAAGTCACAGAAGAGAATTTAAAAGCAGCGAGACTGCCAGGGTCACTTGAAGCTCTCGAGACTTCTCAGCTTCAGAGAACTGCCCTGCTTCGTGTCAAGGAGCTTGGAAGAGCTTCTACCGGCCAGCAGCTCTTGGGGCTCAATAGCTACTCACAGCAGAGGGCCCACCTCCAAGCAGGGTCTATTTTCACGCCCTAAGCAAGGAGCTTCAAAAATCTGAGAATACAGAATTGAGCTGGATGTAATTGTATTTTGAAAGAGAAAACCGCTGTCCTCAGAACTAGAAATCCCAAGTTGGAAGCTGCTGCAGTGCTGATTACAAAATGAAAAGCATATACATCACGCAGAAATCAACTAAAATGCTACGCTTCTGCTTGCTGTATGTTGGTTAAACAATAACATTTGCCAGCACGGCTGTCATTCCACAGTATCCTTCAACTGATTATCTCACGTAAACATAAAATATGGTTCAATTCCTCACTTACATGCAATGCTAACCGAAAAATCATCCATATTCCTAAATCAAGTATAGTGAGGTTTTGCCCTCGCTATTTTTTGAAGCTAGCAGGACTCGACAATCAGAGCGCATACCTGTAACTGATAAATGTCATGCTGTTCTTAAGCGGGCCTTTGCCCAAAGGCAGAATCACTGTAGCTATTAATCCATCCTTACTCACTCAAATGCAGTAAGAGTTAAAATTTGGTTTTGCAAGGGATACTGTGTAATTGGGGAAAAGGTGTTTTGAAAGCAAATGGCATGGCTGACCTTGCTCCCACATTCATTCACCTTAGAGAATTTCTCTGCCACATTTCAGGAGCACCAAGTAACCTAAGCTCAAATGGTTGCTGAAATAACTAGTTCTAAACTGCATTGGTTTTGTTTAGCAGCGGAGGGGCCATGGTGGCAGCTTCTGCAAGAAGCTGCTGGAAGTTTCCCCTCTGTCCGGTGGACTTGGCCGGGCCTAGGGCAGACCCAAGCCAGTTGGTGGTGGAATGTTCAGTGATAACGTATTAAGAAGGGGAAAAATAAAAAAATAAAAAAAAAAAAGGAAGAAGCGAAGAAGCAGGGACAGAGAGGGGGAGGCGCGAGCCCTGTGGGCCTTGCACCCCTCACCCTCTGGCCTCCCGCCGGGCAGTGACTGGGCCCAACTCGGCCCGGCCCGGCTGCAAGGAATGGAGAGGAGATGAGATGCGAAGAGACCTGAGAGGCATCTGCCCGAGTTGATTGTGAAGAATTTTTTGTGAGAGGAACGGTTGCGGATGGCAAGGTCAGTGAAGGAGGAGGAGGAGCACATCCACATCCTTCTGATGTTGGGGGCCCCAAAGTTGAACACAGATGTCATAGTGGAGTCTCAAGTAGCCCTTCAAAGAAGATGTTCCACATTTGAAGCATGCTGTATACAAGCCAGATCCCCCTGCACCCTCAGAAAGATTATAAATAATTTCTATAACATCAACACACTACTTTTAAGAGGCAATAGTTAGCCAAATTTTAACATTAGAGTCCTATTACAGTTATGTAAATTAAGTCAATTCGTCCTTCCTTCAATTAAACATGTTAATTTCCCAGGGGACTCACTACCATATCCTTCAGTTGTCACATATGCCATCATCACAGAGTGTGCTGTAGTCTTAAAAAGAACAAATCGAGTATCTGACCCTACCAATGTCAGTAAACCTCGTGTAACAACTCACTGAAATTCAAAAGCGTACTCAAATGAGAAAGTCTCTCAGATCTCCACATAGAGCACAACCTTGGTGTTCCACAGTGACAACAAATGCCAGAACACAACTAACTCTCCTGCAACCCGACAGCAGAATTAGGACTCTCAACACGAAAAGCAATTAGCTCCCAAGTTGTTAGACTTCTACATGGCCATCTTTACCTCCTGTTGAATAACGTTCAGTTATATTTACCAGAAAATTAGACATGTATATAGACAATCACAAGTTATTAACAGACTGCCAAATCTGTATGAAATGTAAGCCATATATTTTAGTTTGCCATTACTGAGATTCATTCATTAATTTGATTTTGATAAAAAGTATTTAACAATTTGCCCGATTTCTTCAGCAGGGGAAAGCATGCATCTGTTAAAATTTTTAAAACAAAAATACAAATAGAATGTGCATGAATTTTTACAGAATTGATGAATTTAAAGCACAAATCATTAGGGCTGAATAAAAAAACATAAGAATTGCCTTATAGTTCATGGTGATCGTTACCGTCCAGACTGACAAACGCCACTACCAGATACTGCAAAGGGAGATCACAGTAACGTGCCAGGTCTGGAAAATCACAGAAAATTGTCCATATATTTTCCTTAGCCACATTAGCTGATGGCTAGCTGAAGCCCAGAAGAATTTAACTGTCTCATTCCTGTTGTTTTTTTTAAAGCATTGTCCTTGTCACAAGATTACCGTTTATTCAGACTCTCCTTCTTTGTCTCCGTATAAAAGTGAGCAAGTTGCTTCTCCCAGGTTATTCAAATCTTTCCACATCTACTAATCATTTCTGCTGTCGTTTCTCTGGGTCGTATCTATTTCTG
>WHYT01017040.1:61342-75840 GCA_009806455.1 Tetrax tetrax
TTAAAAAAAAAAAAAAAAAAAAAAGAAAAGAAAAAAAAACACCAAACCAAAACTTTACATCAATTCAAAATGCTCTGGCCTTACCACAATACACACCGGCCAGCCCAAGCTGTTGGACTTCAACTACATGAAGGGAATAATTCTTCCTGGCCTCTGGTACGAGGCTCTTGCCGCCGGAATCACTGCGTGAACAGCTCTAGAGTGTCAACCGGTGAAGACTGTCGCCGTTACATCCTACCACTACAGTAAAACTATGCTATTAAGAAAAGTTCTACCTAGTTACAAAGGCTGAATTATATTGACAATATATATTTGATTTCAGTAAAATTTAAATTATCTTAATCAAAGAGGGCACGGAGCAGTTAGATGCCCACGCGAACCAAAACGTAACAACTGGTGAATGTTGCACACAAAAAGAACCAAGTGAACTGCACGTCAGACAATACATGAGGATGGGTAAAATCAGAGGCGGGTGAGGGTACACAGAACTAGGCTACTAAACTAGAGTCGTCAAATACATGGTGTATTTTAATTTCTGTACTTATGTACAAAAGTTGTCTTTGGAGGAAAAACTTCAGACTTAGCTAGATGGATACACACAGCCCAGTATTAAACTGCACAGCGACATTTATTGTTCCAGCCTGGAAAAACATCCCTTTTTAAATTTCACACAGCAAAGCAAGTTAAAAACTTCACTCATCAAATAAATGATAATTTAAACAAGAACTTGCTAAAGAAACCTCGTCACAACAACTTTTAGGGCCTGATCACTTTAAGTCCATAGGGGCCTTTAATGAATATCAACCAAGTGTCCTCGTTTATAATCTGCAAGCCGTTTTTCTACAACAAGAAGGCGTAACACGTTTCCTGGACTCGGGTGATATACTTAGAAAAGAATCAGGAGTTTCTCGTTTGCTGTAACAGGCAGACATGGCATTTTTCATTGTGATCAGGAAAGATGGAATGACTGCTGCCCTTCTCTTGCAGCTATCAAGAGTTTTTCGCGCATTATCTCAATAGTTGAATAGTCTGGCAATTTGAGATAGTTCACGCAAGTCATTACTGAGGGTAAGAAATCATCTGGGTTCTCCGTAGACTCAAACGTCTTGCGTACAATTGTCAACGGAGGATTCAAACTTCGGAAGCCTATTAACGAGAAAAAACATTCAGGGTAAGGTCGTTTCTCTTGAAACCCCACGGTTCACGCTGCAGACGCCTACCAGTGACAGAAGCACGCGTCTCAGCTACGGCTGACTCACCAAACTCCTTTTTAAAAAGTGGAGAATACGGCTTTGTAAGGCCACGCAGCAAGCTGTTTTTAAAAAATCCACTCTTTCCCCCAAAGAATGTCAGTCATGGAACAGAGGCATCAATTCTGGTTTTACTTGCAAAGCGTTCAGCTGAGAGTACGGTAAACTGCGTATGATTGCGAAACGCCCTCGTAGCGCCTGTTTCATACGCGGCAGTACGTAAGGAACAAAACCCACCTCCAACAGGCAGTCTGGGGCTGCCCGTCACAAACTGAAGGAACAGTCTTTGCTGCTCGCTGTCAAAGCTGCTGAGGATTTCGAAGAGATACTTCACTGCTCGACTGCGGAGAGAAAAAGCAAGCTCTTATTTTGTTCTAGTTACAATAATTGCATCAGATCCATATTCAGGGTAGTATTAACATTTTCAAATACATTTCCTATCACTCCTTTAGCTTGAAGAACAGCGTATCAAGGTCATTTAAATATGTATTTTCCAGCGGTAATATTTGTTTATTTTTGAGCAAGACCCACACTGTATTACCTGTCATGCGTATAACCGTGATCGGGCCTGCAGCATTCCATTAAGGTCTTTGCATCCCACGTGTCCGTTTTACTGCCGCACAAGAGCTGCTCCAACTATGGAATTAAAAAACAAGGCTGTAAGTTTTCCCCCTTTGAACCCGAGGCAGAACGAGCGCTGTCCATGCCGCCGGCTGTTACAACATTCTGCTTTCTAGAACGGCTCGCTGCAAAACAAACTCCGTCAGCGCAAGCAATCCTCCCAAATTCTTCGAAGGCGACAGCTTTGTCCCAGCGACGGCCTCATTTGCGTGGGCACCCGCCTTTGCGCACAAACCGCTACCTCACGAGACGCTGGGTGTCTCTCAGAACACGCACAGCCCTAATAAGCAATTTACGCCGGTGGATCTGTGGGACAGCAGTTCGTACGTGAATTATTTCGCCTGTTCTTTCTGCACATGGGCAAGCAGAGGGCTCAGCCAGAACAGTAAAAGCTGCTCCAGCCATCCTTCTAGGACACGCGAGGAGCTGTGAAGCCCCCATCTCGGGAACACCAGAGGTTCCACACACCTAGCTGTTCTGTTCATGAACAAAAAGAGGTTTTGCAATAGTTTAGGAATGGTTTGCAAAAAAGGTTCAAAAGGCTGGACAGCTATCAGCACCAGACAGCGTGTATTCTGTCAAGGAAAAGATCTCATTTATCTCACACGGCTCCTGGGGCTTAAATCTGATCAGCCGTAGTTGTAGATGAGCAATAGACCAGCGCCTGTATTTTAAAATCTCCAAGCAGAAGCAAGCATCAAACCATGCCAAACAACAAGACGACAGAATCATACCACACCACACGTACCACAAAACAGAGAAGTTTGGATACAGCACTAGAGAAACTCGGATAATCTGCCATTTTCACGAGCCTAACATTTGTGGCAGAAAAAAGGTGGTAGTAGTCTTTGAAAGTGCTGCCAAGAGACGCATGAAGGAGAATCGCTATGATAACTCGCAGGGTGGGTGGTGGGACCAAGGCAAAACCAACCATCCTTTACCCCTGCACCTGAATCTCCTCTTACTGCCTTAAAGCTTTGTTAAAGATTTTTTTTTTTTTTTTTAAAAAAAAAAAAACCAGAACGTCCAGGTAGCATCCACATCTACAGCTATTAAGAGGTACGGCAAAACAAGGATTAAAGTACCCACACCAACGTAGAGAGTCTGCATAAACAAATGTAATACACTCAATTTTACATGAAACAGAGCTGTTCATAATCAAAGCATCAAATAAATGACCAGCAAACACAGAAATATTGAGCATGTAATTTAAAGGACACTTTACTCCATGCATCAGAAATGTAATGTCAGACTCTGTGACAAGCGCGCTGCATCCCGCGCACACCTAGGCTCAGCCCGCCACACTCACAGCTGCACGGTTACAAAAGCATCAGGAAAAAACACTTTTACCGACCTCCTCAGGATAGAAGTACTGAAGATGACTGAGGGGGAAGACTGATTCGAATCCGTCTCTGAACGAGTCAAACTGTCTGGCAACACCTTCATTTAGCGCCCAAAATATAACCAACTGCAGAGAAGGGGAAAGAGAAGAGAAGAGAAGTCGTTTGAACAAAGGAAGCGTGGAACGCTCGCCACTGTACAGACACCCGCGGGCAACTCAGGCAGCATTTAAACAACTTCTTTGCCTTTATTTTTTATTATAAAGGTTAATACGTGGAATTCAGAACAGCTGGTTAAACTGAACCTATTTAACAAAATATTTTAAAACATATCTAAGCATTTGTTAGCTATTTTTAGAAGCCTAACCTACGTGTTCTCTCTGTACACCGATACCCATTTAAAATTCAGCATCCGAAACAGAAATCCTAGGACATGGCTGGCAGTATTCCATTCCTTTCCCCTGTGGAAACATAAGGGTCCCTTTTCTAATACATGGTTTCAAAAAGTAACTTTAGTCTTTTTGGTATATTAAGTAGCTTGATATTATAAGAACACGGGCGAGAGGGGGGAAGAAAAAAAAAAAAAAAAAGAGGAAGTAACTTCATTGCACATTACTGGGAGTTGCTCATCTAAGGCAAAAGACGGTCAGACAGCAGTCCAGGGTTTTGGTGTGCGCGGTCTGGTTTTGTATCCGCGGTTACCCTCCCAGGATTGAATTCACCTTCCAAAGCGGAGAGCACGTACTGAAACAGTCACGACACAAACAAGACCAAATTTCTTTTGAATGTCCTGCAGCCAGTATTTCTCCACTAAATCAAGAAATACGTTCTACGTGGCGGATCGCGTGCCAAGTTCCCAGTCGTCTGTCAGTTAGCGCTACCGATGTTCACGCGTGCCTCGGATTCCCTCGGCTCCAGCAGGAAACGGAGCCCGGTTGCGTTAAAAGCTCTGACCTGGAGCACTGAGAAAAGCTTGAGAGCCGTGGAAGGGTGCTTATGAATCTGATTAAAAGCCTCATGGATACTGCTGGACTCCTGAAGTACTTAACCCTGCCCAAAACCTGCTTGTCCCAGAAAGCTCTCGGATATGGAGGACGTTAGGATGCCTTGATAAGCTTTCCTACAAAAGCGTCCGGCACTGGATTTCAGGTAAGGTACGCACCCCCGCTTTCGCACCTCGCGTTCCAACGCCGAACGGAACGCCAGCAAGTGGCGGCGGCACAGAGGCCGCTGTACTGCCCTCTGCAACGCGGAGTATTCCCCGGCTATTCTACCAGCACAGCTACTTCTGAGAATTGCAATTATGGTTTACGACCAGGAGTACGTGGGAAAATAAAGCTGCACCCTATTCTTGCGGATTCAAAGAGAAGATCAGATTGCTAAGTGGAAAACTGCACTCGGGAAGATTTTTGTCCATGAATTTAGAACAAACAAGTCGGCCTCTTTCTTTGTAGTACAGGGTAGAGGTGGGGAAAGGAAAAAAAAAGGAGAGAGAAAAAGAGAAATAATAAAGTCTTTTACTACCCTGGTAGCTGAAATAGTTGTACTTTCTGATAAAGGCAGCTCCTGTGGGAACCATCCTGGGGGGCTGAAGGAAAGGGAAAGGGAGGTGGAAGGTAGAATGACATGGCTGCAGGAAAGGCATGAAGAGTTAACAGCAGGATATTCTAGCTTTATAAACTACTTTTAAGACAAGATTTTAATGAAAGCGACATTTTCAAGAGCAGGGCAGCTGACCCACAGGGAGCCCTACAGACTAGCTGACAAATTAAATGTACTATTTTTAAATTGCATTCCATACTTGTGATCCAGAGGACACTCGTTTTCTCTCTGAAATCTTTTCTATTTCCTTGAGATTGAGCCCGTAATGCTCACCACTGGGACGTAGTTCAAAGTCTCCTCTACGAGGCAGCAATGTCTACAAGTACAGAAAAACTGCCCGGGTGTCCTTTAAAGAAAATAGTCCCAGGAGTTGTTTAGAAAGAAGCGGAGAGCAAGCTTTCTGTAGCAATCCGCTTTTCCTTTGCGATGCCAGAGGCCTACGACAGGACAACTACCGGACATCTGACATGCCTGCAAATCATTCTCAGCATGTTAGACACCAGACATGTCTCACCTAGAGGAGAAAAAAAATTGACTGCAAACTGAATGAAAATCAGACTTAAAAGCAACTTCGCTCAGCTTCCCTCGGTAAATGGAGGCAGCAGATGCTGTTTGTAGCAAGCTATGGTTGCTGGCATCACCCCTCTCTAAGTCCGCAAACAGCTTATAAAATTAAATACGTTTGGGTTTACAGTGGTGCTTGACTAGCAGGATTTACCTTCAACAACCACCAAAAAAAAAGAAAACGGTATGTGCCGAACAGCTTCAATCTGGAAGGTGAATAGCGACTGCTCAATACGCAGTTGTAAGCATTAGGGAATAACTTCGCAAAGTTCTCAGCTGATATCCAGCTTACTGAATCATTTCTACCAAAACGTGAGATGTTTCTCATCACTGCTTGAAAACCTCAGAGTGAAACTGGCAGCAGACTAACTGGTCGGAAAATGCATTATTTGGCAACGAGAATAACGGCTTTTTCGTGACGCAAGCCATCGTGCTTACCTTCATCCCCCTCACGTGACAACACCGCATTCTCCCTGCCTCTCCTCGTGTCTTTGCCAGGCTGTTCACCTGTTCCCTCTAACTCCTCCTTGTGCAGAAACAGGCTCCTCCCCTTGGTCAGCACTATCACCCTTTGTTTTTCTAGATTTTTATCTCCCTTCCGACGTAAGAATAAATCAATATGCAAGTGCACTGTCACACTGTCAACTTAATTTACTACAGCACCATTTTCGTTATCTGTTCCTTACCTCTTTTTTTTATGGTTTGGGGGGTTTTGTTTGTTTGTTTGTGTGCCATTTTGTGTGGTATGCAGTGTTTCAATTTTATTTTTGGTTTGTTTTTTTTTTAAGAAACACTACTGCTCTAATTTTGACTCGCAACTGAGCTGATGTTTTCTTAAGTCCAAAAAAAAGTCACTGATATTCTAGCAGTGCAAAGCCCACTGAAGTGTGGGTAGCAGGTGCTAAATCACTATTGCAAAGAAATTTATCATCATACCCAGATGTGAGAACTTGTTAAAAGATTCTGAAAGTCCGCAGCTCAAATTACTCCACTTACACCACTTGTTATCCAAAAAAACCATACTTCTGATGACTTCATTACGTATAAACCAGACTTTTTTTTGTACTATAAAGTTTTTGACTCGGGTGCATCGACTGGGATTCAAACGGTTTTTCTGTAGTAACACACTAGTACAGAAGAGGAGCAATCGGTAGGAAAGCGATTGCGGAGAAGGAACTGAACTACGTATGGAAACAAACTGCCTGGGAGCAAGGCAAGGAAGAACGAAAAACGTTAGTCCTAGCTTTGCTTTTACATACTCTGAGATACTCCTCCAAATTGTGGATGGTGACCGGTGTGTCTTTTCCCCCTTTTTTCAGCTCTATATTAGGAAAGCCGGGAAGCGTGAAGTCCAGCCCCAGATCTTCCACTGAGCAGCCGTTCATGGTCAGAGCCTCCAACGCATACTGTAGACTTTCTTTGGTCTGAAAAATCGGAAGTGAAGGCCAGTGAGAACAATCCATTCACATGGATTCACACTTATCCAAAAGTTACGGCTTTCAAAGCAGTTCTGACTAAGCAGGCATTTCTAAAAGAATGATACTATTAATGTTGTTACAGTACTCCTTGCTTTCCTTCTATATTTTCCATACCTAACAGTGAACCAAGACAAAGCAAGGACTGTTTTCACCTACCAGGGGACAGCCTTGAAAAATTAAGACCCTTCCATATCTACAAAGAACGCGTATGCTCACCCACAAAGTCAGTTTACACCACTTCTGCATACAGCTCTTAAGGGGGGGAGGAAAAAAAGCCTACAAAAGGCACTTCTAAGCAAACCTGAGAATCTGACCAGCCTTTTGAGTGTTCAGGAATCAAGGAGAGAGTTTTCTTTTTCCCTCTGATATTCATGTTGGCTAATCTTTTCAAGAGGAACCAAACAGAGAAGCTGCTCTAAATACACATCCGGCAGTTCTAGCCATTTCTAGCCTATGTTTAACCCCACAGAACAAGCCCCCAATACATTTCTAATGTTGCCATCTACGTTACAAAAAGATGCCGTTATAATTACTAGCCACTGATGTAAGACATCAGAATCACTCCTTTTAGCAGAATGAGCTCATCATGACTATCGCCATCAGGGTGAGCCACCACCACGCACTCTCAATTACGGCTACTTCATAAAATCCAAAGACTTCTGAAGACGCTCTTAGGGTTGCTTTCCCACCTGTGTTTTGTCCTGTTCAAGTCTTTTCTTCTGCCTTACAATATCTTCCAGATGATATATTGATTTGGCTACTACCGGATCAATACTGAACAAGTCATGTGATGTCAAGGAAGTCTCCTGTCGCAGCATCCATTTATAAAAAGGAAGTCCAAGAGGAAGGTCCACCTGGAAGTCAAAATGTTGGTTTGTATTGAGTTGTCTTCCAAAACTGTATCTTCTGCTACTTTCTCTCTTGGCTAGATCTAGAGCGCACGCCAACACACTCTGTCTACCTGAGAAATCGACAGTTGAGAGAACACAACTGACTGCCTAGTACACAAACATCAGAGCTGGCAGCTGCAAGAACACTAAGCCCCCCCCCAAAAAAATAAAAGTCTTGAAGGACTGGAGAGAGGTTGCAACACATGGCAGGCAATGGCTTTTCCTTTTTTTTTTACCTATGGTCTCAGAAGCCACTGTAAAGATCTTCAACACACGCTACCCTTTCCCCCTCACCAGTTCAGCTGCGTCCCTCTCCCTGCTTCCACCCGAACTGCTAGAGCTGAAAGTAACTCCACGCAACTCTCCATGCTATTTTTCCTTAACACAGTCAGAACTAGAATTTTCATTTAACCCTTCAGAATCATCATTTTCCATTTTATTCTCACCAGTCTAAAATCCATGATTGCCTTGGCCATTAGTTTTCCCAGAAAACGGAATTTCATTTTAACTTTTGCAATGTGAGCTGGCTTGGCTGTTCTACCAAAAGGAAGTGCAAAAAGGCCTTGAAGGTTATGGATGTACTTGGTACCTTCCTGGCTTCCTGTTGAGGAAAAAAGCAAAGCAAGTTCAATTTATACCCTGCTGGTTTCATTCTAGACACAAGTTTGGAAACAGCTATAAGCTAAAGCGTCACAAAGTTTTCAGAAAGCCCACAGAGACAATCACACACTATCATAATTCCCGTAATTAAAGTCAACTTAGAATCAAGTCAACGTCAGATCAATACGGATGGTTTAGGTAGTAACACACGTACCTTTCGGATTGGCTAAAGTCACTTCTTCTCCCCTCCAAAGGCCTAAGTCTGCTCTCTGTAGTTCCTGAGATACAAGTGCATAGAACTCTAGCGTGGGGCCTAGGCCTGTGCCAACCTTCAGGGGGAGGGAGGGGGAAGGAGAAACAGACGAGTCCATTAGGTCAGTCTGAATACCAAGAGCTGTACTTAGTCTGAGAAATACAGTACATCATTGGCTATAAAGACGACTGCACTGCAAAAAGCATCTAGAGAGCCTAACGGCACCAACATTTCCAAGCTGGCTGTTATAAAGACCGCGTATCAGAGGGAACAATAGTGGAATAACAGTATTAACCAGCTAACCATCGTGTTATAGAGGAAAGGCACGCAGCTGTTTGCTTAGAGTTAGGGAAAAAAATGTGCTCTGCAGACTCAGACTGATTATGAAATTTAATAGATCAGAAAGTTTCTCCTAGGAATTAAAAAATCACAACCACGTGCATTAGGGATAACTAAGAGAAAATTTTGTGGCACCAGCAATGGGAAGGACCAAGAGTCCGATCAGGTCATTGTAGGAAAGTTGTAGCTTTTTTGCATTAACCTTCAGTAAAAAGGGGTTAAATTAGACCGCATTGATATTACTTACTTCATTCTCATACTGGATTTCCAACATGGCTCTTGAACTGCCTAGATCCTGCATCACAGATTCTGCCTGTTTCAACAGCTCATCTCTGTTCACAGTGCGCTACATATTAGAGAAGTTTTAAGTAGTAAAATTATGTCTGTAAGTACCAGCTCCCAAAGCAGTTACAACAGGAAAAAAAAAAAATCATTTATGCAAGTTTTTCCACCCCATGCTCATAGTTCCACAGTTCAACAATTTGTAAGCTTATACTTTGATAAAATAATTCTTCCTTCTGTATGAAAACTGACTAGAATTGAAGCGTTTGATATAAAACGAAAACCAATGCCTCACGTTCGTATCAGTACAGAAGAGGCACTACTCTTGCCATGAATCTGGCAGTAGGACTATAACGTAGTAGAGAAGGACGTGACACACCTCAAACTAGTACGTGGAGAAGAAAACACAGCACGCTGATGCCAAAACCCAGTAACCTAAAGCAATAATCTTACACCCTGCCTTCGTAGATTCGCTAGCAGGGAAAGTGGCAGGTTTCAGAAAACAAAGCCTCCAACAAAGAAAACCCACAAAACAAAACAGCACTGCGCTTCCTCCACGTTGGAAGCTGTGATCTAGTTGAACTAGCTTCTCGTGTCTCTTTTTTCCCCAGAGGTGTTCACAACCACATAGCAGATCTACGCTATACCGCAGATCTTAGCTTAAGAGAGCATCTCTCCAGACTCAAGGCAGACACCCAGGACTCCCTCAAACTAAAACGGTCAGGGCTTAGTTTTATTACGCTGTGACGGGAGGTTTAAGACTCTCCCACAATACAGAGTAAACAGTATTTGTTTATTCAGGTAACACTTAAGGTTCTAAATCCTATGGCTTGAATTCTTCTGAAATTCTCCATGAAGCAAAACAGAGGCCTACAAACTGATCTGTGGAAACATCACTGACGTCACCTAA
The DNA here is from genome assembly GCA_009806455.1 of Tetrax tetrax. Lineage (NCBI taxonomy): Eukaryota > Metazoa > Chordata > Aves > Otidiformes > Otididae > Tetrax > Tetrax tetrax. The sequence continues at coordinate 71,472 of WHYT01017040.1, forward strand.
CACTTCAAGTCCATTCTTGGCGTGCGGTTGCGGAAGTCACGCAGGGATTCCAAGGCAGGCGGAGGGGACGGGGCAGTGCAGCACCGCGGTCCTCTGTGCCACCTGCCGGCAAACCCCCAGAAGACAGCGTGCTTCCTCCTCTGACTAAAAAACCTCCCCCTCACCCGCGTTCTACCAAACCCAAAGTTTGACAGATCAACCTTCCTCACAATTCTATTCCTAAAGACAATGAACAGCTCAACCATTCCATTTTTCAACAAGGTATACCTACTTTTTTCCTGTCCAGTCGCGGTGCCACTCTGCTGTCCTGAGAATCTGATTGATTGATTTCTGGATTCGTATCCAGCAGTCTTTGCATGGCTCGGTCACGATCAAACGCGGTTACGTAAAACAGCATTTGACGCGTATCGAATGGAAAGAAAAACGGGCTGTGAAGAGCATTGCATTAGTGAGCTGGGTTCCAGCTGGCATCTGCAACTACAGTTGAGTTCACAACACAATAGAAACGTAGCGTGCCTCAAGTCAGTGCTTTACTAAACACTGTGGGGAAAGCAGCCTCCAAAGCAAGCCTGCTAGCACACACCTAAGTTTTAGTTACAAATGCTTATGAGCAAGAGTCTAGAGATGGAATTTAATATAAGAAGGAACCACAGAAAGTTTCTAGAAACTTATAACTCTTCCAGAAAAATAACTCGAAATATGTGAATGCCTTGGCTATGCAAAGTTTGTATCAGAAAATAAATATTCTTTTACTTGTTCACACCTGTTTTACAATTCGTAAAATCTAACGTAGATCAAAGATTCTAAGGGGGCTGCTCAAGCTCCTGTATTTAAAGGTGGGGAAAAAAAAAAAAAAAAATTAGAACCTGCCTACAGCAGCAGCAGCATTCTACCTTCCACCATTTTCAAAAAACACCAAATAATCTGTGGAAGACTACCAGAGAAACTTCTTACTGCCTCAGTTCTGCTGTTCTTGAAGGAACGTGAACACCTGCAGCGTAGTCCTCCACTGACATTTAAGCAAGAAGGCAGGTTTGGGGAACAAACATTGCTACAGATGTTTGTTTAAGAACATATATTCATGTTCATCATTTCTTAACTGGAATGTTTATTAAGAAATTTCAAGGGGCCCACCCAACTCCCATCAGAAATACTACCCAGCAAGTCAGTCATACCATGTTTTTCCAAGCTCTGTCAGCCAAGTTGGGATGTTTCCTGTCATTATTACCAAAGGATCCTGAAGCTGCCTGTTTGCTTTTGCTGTCAGTTTACTGTTGATAAACTCTGAGGTTGGAATGATCTCCTTGCAGATTGCATTCTGTATTAAATAAAAACAACGTATTTCCAGTTAAAGAAATGCTAGAACAAACACCAAGCCTTTGTTAACAGGTTTTTTTTAATGCTTCTAATTTGCTTATCACAAGAAAAAAAGACTTTCACTGTCACTTTGGTCATACAGAGTCTAAGCCTGTGGATTTTTACTACGCATTTTCTTTTCAGGAATAATGTTGCTCTTTGAACTTATGGAAGGAAAAAGCATGGAAAATGTGTTCAACATAACAGAGAGGAAATAGGATTGACTTAAGAGCTTATAGCCTTAATCTCACCAGAAGTTAGAGAAAGAGGTCGGGGAAGATGATGGTATCTGCACTAGTCTGTCTCGGTGGGAGGCGGCAGACGGGGAAGAAGGCTATTTTAACGTGTTTCAGGACAGAGCTGTCTGTACCAAGTACGAAAGTGATTTTAAAAGCGCTCTACTCACATCGTACAAGTAATACCAGTATCGACTGATAGCGTGTAAAACTCTCAAAAGAAGAATAACATCTAATGAGGGATCTTCAAATGTTATGTTTTCAGGTGGAGTAGATATGAGGTAAACTTCTAGAGGATTTAATACCGAAGGGCACACACCATCTAGCAGGAAAGAATAACATGTTATCACAAATCAAGTCTTCCCAATTATTAGCAGTCTAGGTAGTATTAGTCATGGCATCCACATAACTACAGCAGTTTAGTTAGACAATTCAGTCATTGCCTTATTTTTTACATTTAATACACACATTAATATATGCTTCTTTTTCTTATACTATGCTTGCTTTAAAAGAAACACTGATTTTTCTAAACACTCTTCCTCCCCATCCTTTCAGAAATTTCACAAATCTAACGTCTTAGCAAGGCAACACACTCACCATGCCACAATTCATCATGCTTTTTAGAATTTCTAGGGGAGGTTTTCGTGGGAGCAGTTTGTGCTCTTCCTCTTTTACCACCAACACAATCCTTATTACCATCTTCATCCTCTCGCACAGGTTTGTACCTAAAAAGTAATTCAAAGTTAAAAACATGTTTGTGGAATACTAGCTTACATGGAAACAAAAGCAATTAGTTCCTCAATTATCAGAATTTTACTTGCATGACAGTTAAAAGGAGAAAGACAAGAACAATGTATTGGGATGTGATCTGGCCTTTGAAGCTATGCTCTCAGAAGCACAGTATTCATAGGGGAGAAAAAAATGGAGACCCTCCAGTTCTGTGAACTGGAAGAAGAGAAGCAGAAGGCATAGACAAAAACACTGAAGTGGTTTGATTGGGTTTTTTTTTCTTTTGAATAATTGTCACCGTTCAGCCCCAATCAGGACCAGACTACGCAGTCGCTCTCTCACTCCCCCCACCCTCCAAGGGAACAGAGAGAGATAACACAAGAAAAAAGGCTCGAGGTCTGAAATAAGAACAGGGAGAGATCCTTAAAGTTACCCTTACGGGCAAAACAGACTCAACTTGGGGAAAACTATTCATTTATTACTAAAACCAAAGCAGGAGAATGAGACAGAGAACAAGATGACCTCCCCCCACCCCTCTCTCTTCCCAGGCTTAGCATTCTCTCTACCACCTTCCCCCCCACAACAGGCACAGGGGAAGAGGGAATGGGGGTTACGGTCAGTCCATCACACGTCGCTTTACGCCGCTCCTTCCTCCTCAGGGAAGAACTCCTCACATTCCTCCCCTGCTCCTTCGTGGGGTCCCTCCCACGGGCCACAGTCCTTCATGCACTGCTCCGGCGTGGGTCATCTCTTCCACGGGGTGCAGCCCCTCCAGAACAGCTGTCCCAGCGGGGCCTCCATGGGCCACAGCCTCCTCCAGGCACCCGCCTGCCCCGGCGTGGGGTCCTCCCCGGGCTGCGGGGGGATCTCTGCTCCTCCGGGGGCTCCCCGGGCTGCGGGGGCACAGCCGGCCCCACCACGTCCATCCCCACGGGCTGCAGGGGAATTCTGGCCAGGAGCCTTCACACCAGGCAGGCAGACACCTCTCAGGTCTCTTCACATCTCATCTCCTCTCCACTTCTCTCAGCCGGGCCGGGCCGAGTCGGGCCCAGTCACCGCCCGGCGGGAGGCCAGAGGGTGAGGGGTGCAAGGCCCACAAGGCTCACGCCTCCCCCTCTCTGCCCCTACTCAGCTGCTTCACATCATCTTTTTTTTTTTTTTTTTTTTCCTTCCCCCCTCCTGTTTTTCCCCTTCTTAAATCCATTATCACAGAGGCGTTACCAAGGAACATTCTGCTACCAGTTGGCTCAGCCCTGGCCAGCAGCAGGTCCACCCCGCTGGAAACAACTTCTAGAAGCCTCTTACAGAAGCTGTCACCATAGCTCCCCCTCACTAAACAAAACCAGAACAATACTACATTTAAATATTAGAAAGAAAAATACACCGTTGAATGTTAAAATATTTGGCAAAGTCATAGGTTGATATTGCTCCTTGTGAAGTATGGTCAGAAAATATATATATATATATACACACACACACACACGCACAGCAATCGGCTATGCAAACCAGTATGAAGTTGACCATTATTTGTAGACTGCAGAGCCATTCTGTATTGTTTGTGGGTAGTTACCTAAGACAAGAATGATTTCCCTTCATCTAGCAGGTGTCATCAGCTTCACTCATTAGCTAGAAAGAAGGCCAGCAGCTAACAACAAACTCTTACTAAGAATTAAGTATCTCAAGCACATCAGGGAATTCAAAACCTCAGTTTTGAAGAGGGGGAGGAAAACAAAAAAAAGTGACAGATATATTCCAATTTTCTGTATGTATATACATTTAGGAAACTGGAGAAGTCACCCCCTGATTTCTCTAGCCAACTTACCAAATGGTATGTGTTTTTGTCCAAATCCCAGCTCTTCCTAATGGATTGCTTTCATCGTCTGTAGACTCCCTCTCCTCCTCAGCTTGCAAACTGTACTGCCTAACCGCTTGATACACGGTCATGTTGTACGGCAGCAAGTGATCTCCAATGTAAAACTGCAGCCTGTGTCTCACATTCCCTGAATTTAAGAACTGAGCAGCCTGAACAGAACAAAAAAAAAAAAAAA
>WHYT01017040.1:75860-86391 GCA_009806455.1 Tetrax tetrax
GTTCTAGCTTTTCTTTAAGCCTCTCCCCACACTGGCCCCTCTCCTTACCCCAGGAGCAAAAGCTTACCAAAGATTCATCTATTTCTTCATCTGACCCATCATCATCACTATCCTCATCATCTTCTCTAACTCTTCCATAGCCTGAGGCAAGAGAGGAGAAAAACATCCTCATTTGTTTTTACACAAACTGGAAGAATGTTTTTTGTACTCTTGACTTTTATAAACTCCACTGTTTAAAACAGTTCCACAATACATCAGTTGAAGAAGGTTCAGACACGTTAGAACAAATTGCAGTATCAAAACAGTACCAGAACAAATTTTGGTATCAAAAATGCCAAGTTACAGCCAATCTGACAGTCAACTAGATTATACTTCTGTTAATATTTAGACTTAACTGTTTACACGACCGGAAAAAATTTGTCCCAGAAGACAGAAGGTTCTCTACAGCCTCAGCCTCCTCCCCCATGAGCAAGACACATTTAGAGGTACACTTCCCATTTTTCTTCAGTATAATCCTCATTTTTAAGGACTCTACACTACTGACAGTAGTGACCATCCCAAGAAGCAAAACACACGTGACTGTGTAATATATATACCTCTGACTACAAGGTATCTTTCAATGGCTTGTACCAAAGCCAGAGGATCGATCTTCACAGGTCCACCTTTCCACTGTTTCACGTTAGCACAGTCTGGATGTCTTTGCAGCTGGCATTTTAATTGATGCGTATTGAAGAATTTTAAAGCTTGGGATCCTCTGTTAAGAGAAAAACTCAAAATAATTTGTGAAAAAAGTTGCTACACAAAGAATCTAATAACCATAATTGCATTTTTAAAAGGCATTAAGACAGGCTTATACATGCATTTACAAATTCACTTGTTCAGAGTACTCTCTCTCAGCCTATTTCTCTAAAAATAAGCTATTAAGATTTGGCTAAAACAGATTTAAAAGTGTATTCTGTAAGAGCACCAGAATCCAAGGTGGACAAAATTCGATTTCCAGTGGAAGCTACACAGACTAAGAGAAAGTCCAGTCTGAAGTCTGATTACAACATGGCCTATACAGACCATCTTTGAGGTCTGAAGTTCTTCAGTGGTCACCTGATGCCACATGAGATTTAGAGTTGTGTTCACCTGCAGTACAATTAGGATCAGAATTGGGGGTGGAAAACACAAGTATACGTTCACATGTTTCTTTAATAAGGACTGAAAGAGACAACCTGAAAGCTCCTCTCTGGTTTTTTTTTCTTGCCAAAGTACAGTTTGTGTACGTGTTCCATCTTACCAAATCATCAACACTCAAGCTACTCATTTTAACGCAGAACCCTCTTATCTCGGGCTGCTTCTATTTCCAGGTGCTAGTGAAAGACTACCAAATCTTCATGCCTCAAAATCCTCATTGACATAATCCACAGTCAGACTAGCCGTCAGAGAATGCTGCAGTGCTCTGATTTCCCATGTTTAATTTTCTATCAAAAAGAATGGCAGGAATTTTCCTTCTATGATGAGCAGCTTTACAACTTTTGCAGTTATCCCACTTTTTACAGAAACAGCGCGTACTAGGAAGCATTGTAAAATTAGAGAGCACGTACTATTTGCAAAAGCCACTATCAAGACAATTAATTCCTCCAAGTATTAGGAATCTGCGTATTGTGTTCATTCCCATGGATTTTAACGGTGTCAGAAAAAACAAGTACTGAATTTTACTGCAAGTTAGATTAGTATTACAGTGTGAGGCTCTAGTACAGCTACCCTAATGGACGTGGTGTCACAATTAGTGACAAAAAGTCCACACTTACTACCTGAGAGACAGAAGATTTTGGCACGTCAAGCTTTAAAGGATATTTATCAAAAATTCATGTTCAATGCTCCTCCCCTCCTAACTTCTCCATAGTCACAAGAATACATCTATAATCAAATTGAGCTTTTAATTAGCACCACAAATGCTTCCAAAACTTATATGCGACTTAGGCTGAAATAGACTTACTAACAGCTATACACTTAATGGAAAAATAGTGTTGATTTACTAAATTACTGAAAATAAATTGTAGAAATAGGTCTTCACTCAAATTTGTTACTTAAAATGCAAATAAGTTGGATTCAAAATTTAATCTATGTTAAGATACAGGCCAGGTCTACAGTTATTTTAAATTGTGTTGACACCCAACAGTTATCACCCAATCCATTATCATCCTATCTGAATAACAAATTCCAGCACTATAACACAAACTCTCAGTAGTTTAATTCCTTCACTAAAAAGATATCAGTGTCTCAGCAATAAATAGATTACTTCTTTCCAGGGTTTGTTACATGGGCACATAGAAGACATCTGAATTTTGAAAGCTTAAATTTAGAGACTGTATTTAAAATTTCACATCCACTCTCCATCTAAGTGACAAAAGTTTCGAGATGGTAAGCAAACGTTTGGTTAAATATTCAAATCTTTCACTGAATAAAAAAAGCTAATTGTGTAATTGCTTTTGTCTTTAATATGGTCAGAAGTTTCCGTTACCTCTTGAAACTTAGCATTAAAACAAGCTTTGGGAAACAAAAAGCTTCCAACAAAACTGCTACCTGAGCATTAATTCTTACCTGCTCCCTGTTCCATTTCCACTGGGGAAGTCATGCACTTTGACAGGAAACTGTTCCATCTGACTGAGGCAATTGTTCATTTTATGGACTAACGCCAACAAAGGTGCATTTTCTAATGGCTCTAATCTTCCGAGGGGTTCTTCTCCAGGAAGCTGAAAGACAGTCCAGTCTTTTAGTGACGTGCTTGAATTAACCAATTTTAAACAATTTATACCACAAGTTGGTTTGGGGGAAGAAAAAAAAAAAAAAAAAAAAAAAAAAAAAAAAAAGTTAAGAATCACTGCTCTCACTTAAAGTATCAGCAGTACCAGGATGACCAGATGACACATAACAAGTTTACAAAGGATCTATTTCAAAGAACACACTTTTCTCTCCTGGTTTAAAAAAAACTGTTGGGGTTTCAGCCCTACAGATTTTAAGCATTCACCCTAACCATGAGCAATAAGATTAATGGAAGCTGTAGTTACATACTTTCCTCTCTTCCACTTTAAATTTCCTCCTTTAAGAACAGGACAATCTAGTTTCTTGCAGTATTTAGGACTAAAGACAGCAACTGACAAGATTACTATCCAAACTCTCCTTCATGTCAACTTCTTAAAAGTCAAGAACAACTTTTAAGTTGTTGAAGACTCAGACAACTGGCCATTTTGGAATTTTTCTCCACTGTTGTGTGGAACTTTCTGTAACTACAGGGTATTCTAAAGTTTATGACCTGTAAAGACATAGAACCATGTGAAAGTTTGCAGTGTTGCACAGCTTAGGCATAAACAGATCATTCCTTGCATGCTCCATGTTTAAGTCAAGGTCACTGCTGAAGCTCTGAGACAGTCAGGTAAGTAAAGTTTGAGAGAAAGACAACTAAGAATGACAAAGCAATAAACAAGAAAACTTACTGGAGAAGAAAAAAATACATGAAGAAATCTTTTCAATCTGATATCCCTGCTTACAGCATCTTTCTCACTTTTAGATGTCAAATAAAGCAGCAGTTGTTTAACAAACCCACTATGCTGGATTTCAAATGAGGAGACGTCAGACTCCGAGACAATGCTACGGATTTCTACAAGGCACTCTGTTCCACCATCCACCTGAAAAATACGAAGGCAGTCTTTCACAATCCAGGTATTAAGGGCTTAAGAAAGAATATTTTCCCTCCTACTGCATGGGATAGCTCTAAAGGTTTAAAAAAGGGAAGTCTGGGGTGTTTAATAACTCAATACAAGCAATGACAGGGCAAATAATCTGAAGATAAGCAACTTCTCTATTCAAGAGGAGGTATTACAGGCAACATCTACATTTTCCCAGTTTTAAGAGAAACACAAGGTCCCATTTCCATCTCATGCAACATAAAGATGAGCTCCAAACAAAAGGCTTTTTTTAAAACAAACAAACAAAAAAAGCTCAGATTGGTATATATTTTACACTACATCTGTGTGGGAGGGAAAAGGAGGGAAAGTTTCATATTTTACTAGCTGCTTAGATCAAAGCACAGAACATAACCCAGTTGTTCAGCTACGTTAGAAGTTACACGTTTAGACCATCTTTCGAGAACCACAACTGTCTGACAAGCAAGGCTCAAGTCCTTGAGATGCTAGTAGATCCAGCCCAATCTGTATTTCTTCTATCCTTTCAACAAAAGGCTACTTCTCTCTCGTCCTCTCCCCACATCCCCATCTCCAAAGCTCTTATTACAAACTGTGTTGTTCGTTAGGTACAGAGTCAGTCTACTTAACTGGATAATTTTTAAAATTTGAAGTAAAATGCTATGTGGGTGACACATTCCTAGGAATCAATAACGTTCTTGTTAATACTAGTCATTTATCAGAAACGCTACGTGTCACCACCCCCACTCCACGGGAGTTTGTCATTTCTAACCTGGAGGTTGAGTTGTTCAGTTGCAGTGCAAAGTCTCTGTAACACGTTTAGTGCAGGATTGCTTCCATCCATGTTTTCAGAACTAAAATAACGGTCTACAAATTTATGGGCTTGCTCCTTAATCCAGCCCTTAATTTTTTCTCTGTAAAGAAGCACATAAAAGGCATTTGGCCACATTTAGTATTTGCATACTCCAATATTACAAGTAAACACAGCCAGAGTATTATTTTCCCCGTGTTTAACAGAGTTACAGACAAAAACCTCTTCCCTCTTACTCTAACACAGTCGAGGTTACTTCTTGCACCATTTTTCCCATCCTCCAGTTTTTCCTCAGTATGCTACTTTAACCTATCAAAAGGTTGTTTTCTCTACCTTAATTTCTTGATTCTTCTTCCAGAGCTATTTTAATAGCAGTTAAGCGCAAACTTCTTTGATAGGCTATTGTAAGAAAGTAGCTCCACATCAAAGTCAACACCATCTTACAAGTATTTTTATTTTTTTGTGTGTATGTGTGTACCTGTTATTGGAAATGGTATCCTTGGAAGCAGCCCTTGCAAGACCACTTACTCCTGCTGTTCGTGCTGGTTCAATATTATTACTGTTGGACTGTGTGCTTAATCTTCCCCATGTTTTAGGATTTAAACTTGCCAAGAAAGAAGATTTCGGAGACTGAGTAGTTGTAGGGCTTTTAGCTGGAAAAAGCCAAGACAAAGTTAAGAGAATCAACAGGTTTATTACAGCTAGCATTTCTGACAGCTCATAAGCTTACTTTTGAATTTAAAAGGAGAATGATTTACCTTGATTGTCTACTTTGTCATCATCTCTTGGAGGAGAGTATTTTGGTCTCCTTGGCCCTCGTTTTGGCAGTCTTTTTCTCTTTAGAACATCACTCAGTCGTCTGTTCAAATTTAAAAACAAAGTGATATGTTTCTGTCCACCATATGTATACACATACCCGTCCCGCAGTTTAAGATGCATCTGCAAGCTATTTCCTCAATGATTTAAAAAAAAAAAAGTTCCATCCCATAACAAGGAGGACACAAGGGAAGAACAAGCTCTGGGAGAAGGAGCCTCAACTCTATTTCAACTGGAAGGACAAGTGACTACGCCATCCAGAAAAAGAAGGAGTTTTGGTTGCTGTCATCTTTCTGCTACAGGCAGCCAAATACAGACAGAAGTGCCACTAAATAGAAGTTTCTCTTGATGTTCATGTATTTATTTGTGTCACCATCTGGTTATTAGTTTATTTCAATACACAAAATTTATTAAAAAAAAAAAAAGAAAAGAAAAAAGAAAAAACCCACATAAATCCACAAATCTTTACTGAATAAACACCAAAAGACACTGGGTATTTGACCTGCCTCCCCTATTAAATCCCAGAAAACACTTTTTCAACAATTTATGAATTTTCTACTGACCAAGACCTACACTTCCCAAGTTCACATATTTCAGTTCTGGTTCGAAGTTAGTTTCCTTATTATGCCAATACATTAAGACACACATTTCACCTTTAAAATAAAGGCAAACTATGTAACATTAAAATAATTTATTCCAACGGAGGATTTATTCCAATGGAGAATTTAGCTCTAAAGCGCTAAAAATGGTTGCATTCCAACAAAATAACTTCAGGATGACTTTTTTCCTCCAGTCTCCAGCAGAAAGGAACCCTACACCACAGCTATCACTCTCAAAGAATCGCTATCCTCAGGAGTTTTGCGAGACTACAACTGTTGTTTCTGTCATTCTCCAGCCTTTCTCCAAACAGCAGATTGTTTCATATCTTCACATCACAACTATCAGGTCGCTAGTCTTTTTTCCTCCCCAAACACTTCATATAAAATGAATCAAAACTACCCATTGAACGCTTCAACACCGCTTCATTTTAGTTCCTTAGCAGAAAATATGACAGCAAAATGCAGATGATACTGTAGCAGCCCAAGTCAGTCAAGATTATTTTTTTTAAAGAAAAAAGAAAAGAAAAAAAAGAAAAACAAACAAACAAAAAAACCCCACAAACCACCTCCAATAGACTGTTTTTCACAACAAGAAGTGCACTTACCCCTGTGGGCTCAGATCCAAAGAATCCTCCCGGCTGTGCTGCAGGCTGGGAGAGCCCAGATCTGCAGCCGCGTTACTGGCAGCAGTGGCTGTTCCAGTACTTATTGTCGTAGTGGTACCCAGTGTTCCTGATCCATTAGTGCATACTTTTGGTGGGCTCGTCAGCAAAGCTTCAGACTCTGCTAAGTTTTTCACTTGGTGCATCACTCCTTTGCAAAAGAAGAAATCTTTGTTCGGTGGGTTGATTGGGTTGTGGTTTGGGGTTTTTTTGGGGGGGGAGCAGGGACCTGGCTGTAAAGTATACAGATTCTCCACACACATGCTTTTAAAATAGTAGATAAGGAGATTAAGAGGAAAAAAAAAGAATGCAAGATTTACCTTCTCTTCTGAAGTAAACACTAAAAATGTCAGGTAACTTTTGCATTAAAATCTCTGCCATCTGCAGGGCTCCAACTACTATCTTAAGATCTTGACTTGACAGCATGGAGGCAATATGACTAAAACAGATAATTTATCAGAATTAGGTTTGTCTTTTCATTTTTCGTTTTCTTTAAAAAAAAAAAAACAAAAACAAACAAACAAAAAACCCCCCAAAAAAACAGAATATCAAGCCAGCTTATCTTGCAGATGTAAGTACTGGAGACTGAAAGTAATCAAATTTCATTGTGCTTTTGTAAAAGCTATAAACAGGACTGAAAGAGTCATCCTCTTCCCACCTAAATCACTTTTACCAAGTTTTAACATGGGACAAAGGAAAAGAGAGGGTTTTTTTTTCCCTTTAAAAAAATATGGTGTTGTGAAACTTTGAAAAACAGTTTATCTTCTAATGGCATCCTCTTATCTAAATCCCTGACTTTACCGTACAAGATGCAGGTTTCATAAATAGAACTTACCAGCTGAATGCCATGAGAGTCTGTTATTGCTCACACTGTATTACCTCAAAAGTCATCCTCCCTTCCGAAAAGTTTATAGGCAAGTTTTAGAAATCAGGAAACCTCTAAATGCTAATATTAGACATTACTAATACACACAGTCATACAGGTAATCTAAGTTTCTAATAAGAACATCTGGAGTTGGCACCTACTGTAAAATCTAAAATGCAAGAGTTCCTGAAGAGCTGGCAGCCTCAGCTTTTGGAAAATAAATAAATAAGCATTCAAAAGTACAATTTTCCCCTGAAAAAGATGATTCAAAAAAGTAATCACGAGTTTGACTTGTAAGCTCAAAATTAGTTTCATTCACAATGGTTAATGATCCCACCTTGAAACAGCATGGTTTTTCAGCACATCCTTCAGAAGTTCAGCATCAGCAAAATAAATTATCCTAAGAATTGCTCTAAGGCACTTGTGTCTAACAGCAGGTCCAGCTGAAGAACTATATACTTCATAAAGAACACCAAACAATGTTTTGATAAAGGATTTTGCCAGTTCTGGGTCCTCTTTCATTAGTTGTGCTCGAGCATCATCCTTCTTCAGTTCTGAATGTCCACCTGTAAGAAATTGTGCAACAAGTCACTGCATAATTCTTTGCATCTCTGCTCTAATAATTGCTTTCTTTTGTTAAAGCTGAATTAGTTTAGCTCTTGAATTGAAGAGATATAAGTTAAGAATCAGAAGTCAAACTCCTGGCAAGAACGCAGGTATAAATCTTCCTCTTTCAAGGGGCTGAATCTTTTTTCTTCAGTTTTCTTATATATTTCTGTGCGATAGTAAGCACTCCTCACACAGTCTTCATTAAATAAAAGAGCTGTATGTACAAAACTGTTTCAGAGAAACCCAAGCCAGGAGCACTCTCAGCTCCCCCTCAATTTAATGCATTTTCAGTTCCCAGGAAAGAGTTTACATGTTAAAAAGAACACATTTCAACAGTGAGTTTTGTTGTAAAGCTGTCTTCATTCACATAAATCTGAATAGTTTGATGTTCCACAGAAACCATAAGAAATATTAGCTCAGTAGCAGACTGTTGCATAATCAAGCGTAAATTAGCCATAGCTACAGACACCGGGTGCCTCCCAAGCAGCACTTACTAGTATTTGTATTGGCTAAAGGGTTTGGTTTTCGCTGAATGGCACGTGCTGTTCCAGTATCCTCATTGATTTGCTGCATAGAGTTGAAATCAATTGTATAGACACGCCCAAGCGTAGACAGGCTTATTTCGTCCTCCCCAACCTGATGAGCTGCCTAAAAACAAGGAACAGTTTCAAGTTGAAAAATCCCTAACAAATAGGAAGCTATATGAAACGTGAGGAGAGGGGCAACACAGTAGGAGAAACAATGACTGACAGAAATGCAGTAAGAGCAGTGATTAAGCAGTTCACTCATTACTGAACACCAAAATAGTGCAATATTACAGCAGGAGGTTTGAGGGAACTTGGGTGTTTCTTACTCAGAAAGAACAAGGCTGATATTTTCAGAGTCATAAAGAAAGTACTCATCCCTATACAACCACACGCACATTTAAAAAATATCACACACAAATGCATAGAACTACTACCTCTATTATTCGACTATCGATCCTGTTATAGGGATGCCAGAGACCCCTGTCATCTCGCCACTGCCATATTGCACCATCTGTATTTTGCGCGTTTCCTTTCTTTAGCATAGTATCAACCGCAAAGATCCCCTCTTTTGGCAGGCAAGGCATCAGTTCGCTGTAAAAGACGTTAAAATAGTATCTTACTAGAAGTATACAATAAAGTCCATCAAAGCTGAAAACTGTTCGCCTTCATTTTAGAGAAGTTAGGGATTTTAAACACGCCAACCAGACCCAAAACTTAGGGATGCATAGCTTACCAAATAAGAGAAGTAAGCTCATAAAGTTCTTGAGGACTTCGTGGAACAAGGTCAATTTGTTCTTGACAACTGCCATTTGAGGCTCCACAAAGGAGGAAGTGAAGCGTTTCTGCAATATCTATAAAAAATATTATTAATAGAGCTTGCCAATATCAGAATATGGACTGCATTTTGTGTTGGACACTACGCAGAAGAGATTGTCACCACCCAAACCAAACAGACAGTAGACACTAAGACAAAAGCCATGTCTTTGAATGTTTTAAGAAATGAGTTTGTTCTCAGGTCTGGGGTCTGTGGGTTTTTTGGGTTTTGAGGTTTTTTTCCTTTACGGGATACCTAGGGGGAAATATCACTCAATATATAGGGCACAGAAGAAAACAGGAGAACATACAGGGCAGCTGAAGCGACAAGTCAAAATTTACAAGATCAAAAGGAGAAAACGAGTGAGAACTAAGACAGCTACACAGTGGTTACTATTCTTAATGTTTTCCCTTAGAAAAAGTCCTTAAATCACATGCTTCCCCACCTGGTAAAGACTATAAAAAGACTTATACAACTTGTGTTGGAATCAGAGTAACTTGTGCAGCTAATACAGACTCAAAATTAGGCGAGCACTCCAGTGACAATAGCTAGACACAGGGAAGGAGAAAAACCTCTCAGGAAAAGAAAATAAAAAAAAACCCCAAAAAAACCCTAACACTTTCAACAAGATGAACTAAACTTGAATCCCAGGGTAGCACAGTAAGAGAGAAAAATAAAAACAACACAGTATTTGTATAATGAAGTGCACAGAGTTCCATATTGACTGCAGGCATTAACTTGAATAGGTCCCCAGAATACGAAAGAGTAAGAACTCACTTTGCTTCATAAGTTGGACTGCAAGCGTAGGGCAATTGGAGCACATCAAGGAAAACATGCGCACCACCATGATGAACATTCCAGAGCTCAGGATAGGAGGTGTCACTACCAAGAGTTGCTGGATATTTGTTAACAAGTCCTTGGAAGCAACCTGCTGGAGCAAGTTCTTCAGGAGGGAACAGCAAAATTGAAAACGTTAGACTGGCTTTGAAAGGTAAAGCCCTTCGGAGAAACTGAGGGAAGGAAAAAAAAAGCCAAAAATCTACCCCCATACCCTTACCTCCTCATGCTGGAAGTTGTCCACTAGCCGTGCAAAACAGAGACAAGTGCTTTCAACAGACTTTTTGTCCTATTACAAAAAA
>WHYT01017040.1:102165-127963 GCA_009806455.1 Tetrax tetrax
CAGCGTTACTTAAGCTAGACTAAGTGGGTGATTCTGATTTTTGTTGTAGCAAGCATTACTTCTGCTGATCAATACAATAATGATTCATGGTAAAAATCAATTTAGCTCAGTATTGCTAATGCACACCTGTGCTTACTGAGGACTATAAGCAAGTGAACTGGTAGTGACACAGCATTCATTTCCACATTAAATATTCAGATTAACCAAAACCTGCCATTTGCAAGGAAGATCATGATCTCAGAACTCCTTGCAATGTAATGGTAAAATATTAAAACAGTTGCAGGACATGCAAACTAAGTTTACATCTGCCTGTACTCTCAGGTTTTGAGAGACCTGAATCCTTTAGCCCAAGCACAAAAGCAAGCATTTTAAGAACGTTTAGATTTTGTTTGGTCAAAGCTTACTGCAACATGGGTATCAATGATAAGCACAAAAAAAAAAAAAGTTATCCAGAAGCAGGCAGAGTAACCATAGGCCTAACCTGGACTGTCAACTGAAAACATTCTTGTAAAGACTTATTTTTGTATTTGAGCTTACACACTTAAGGCTGAGTTTTCAATTCTCTCCCCCCACCTCCTCCTGAAAAATTATCAACAGCAGTGTATTACACACCACGTAAATGAGTAAGGACGCTACGCCACTCCTTCCAGACATTACTTCCTAATTCCTGCATCTTTAGACAATTAAGGCTTGTAACTCCATACTTCACAATTACTAAAAGCAAAGCAACACATTCTCAGACAGAGAAACAAAATACCACCTTCCCACTACATATAATACAGAATTTGAGTAGGTAAGACTACTTATAGGCAGCAAACAAAAATAATTTTAAAAAAGGTAAATTAATAACAACTTTTATACCTTGTAGTCTTCCCATCTCAGAATCATCTGACTCACTTTCTCCAGAGGTTGTCATACCTACAGCCCCAGCAACAGAGCTAGAAGCTAAAGAAATAAAATAGTGATTAATGCAAGTTATAGTAGCTTTAAAGGTACAAAATTCACATCAATTCCACCAGCAAGGAAAGTGTTCACCATCCAAAGAGTGCTCTGCATTTAACATTGCCACCGTCATACTTCTGTAAAATTGTCACTTTAAATAGACCAGTCTACAGGTCTAATACTTTCCTAAAAGCTACAGAGAGGCTGTATCAACACCAGATAATGAGGAGAAAAAAAAAACCAACCAAACAAACAGCTAGATCAGCAAATTACCTTTCAGAGAAATTTACCTGTATCCTTAGTAAATCTACAGTTTTCTTAATTGAGTGATATACTGCACTTAGGTTCCATCAATTTTGACTTTTTGTACTGGTAGCTAGCTTTAAGCAGAGAACATCAGATTTTCTACAGTCCAGTATAATTGCTGGAAAGCTCCTTTGAACCCACTTTAGGATTAGGGCTAGATGATAAAATGAAGTATGATTTAAGACTGTGCAAGTAAGAGATTTCTCCAGTACAGACACGTCTGCGATTTCAATAGAAAACTTGTAGAATATTTATGAGTAGTTACAAAAGAGTTTTACAGGTAAATGCATGCCTTCTGTATTCTGACCAGTTTGATGTCTCTTTGGTTGGCAGTACAGTAACTTATGTAGCATCAGCTCATCAGCTGAAGTTACATTTTAAAAAAATTTAAAAGGAGGTAGATGCCTGAAAACTGAAGTCTACTTTATTGGGCATAGTCTGGAGACAAAAAGGCACAACTGAAACATGGATCGGATATCCAAGCGATCAGACTCAAAAGTAAAGATCCCTCTCGCTCAAAAAATCCTCCGGAATTATTTACCAGCTGTACCAGCTTAAATAAATTTCTCCCCAGAACTTAATACATTATTTTTAAATGCAAATAAGTTTATATCAGCAGTTACACTACAGATACTTCAGTTGGAATTTCTTCTTACCTGCAGCTCCCTGGGGAGCCTCATCTGTACGCGCAGCTGAAGAGTTAACTCCATCCTGGTTGTTGTCAGGATCAGCCATCTTCTCCTGTCTGCGAGCTTCAGCTGCTCCTCTTTTGCCCAGGCCAGAGCCTCGCCTACTAAAGATTCAAAAAACAGAGGTTCACATCTCACGAACCAAGACTAGAAATTTATTAGTGTGAGACTACTCAAAACCACGTAACATCTATGTAGATCACTACCACAAAGTTGCACGAACTAACAGATTCACTTAAGAACCAGTCTTCACAAAATGACCCAACTCTTTTTTTACCTTGCCTGCCCCGCACCACAGCGGTGATTTGTTTATCCTAATGCATTACAGCCAGGTCCTTACATTATACCCTTCAAGACAAGGCAGTCTACTAAAATACAATAGCCAAAATGAGGAAGATTAAAGTGACTGTTACAAGAGAACTTTGATGACAAAGTAACTGTCTTTAAGGAAGGTCTGAACTACTGAAAGCACAACGAGAACTCTGATGTTCAACATGGTGCCAGAGTAAGTGTGAGGGCATGAGCTGTTTTAAATTTGCTTTTTTAAACACTACTGGCATCACCACTACAAATACAAGTAGACAAGTAAACAGTCAAATTCAAATGCACACTTGACAGAATCAGACTTCAGAAGGTTTTTTTTAGTGGCATGGAGAAGGGAAAAGAAATTGTGCTGGAACTACTAAATGTAGTTTAGGCATAAGAAAAAAAAAGGCTTCTTAAGGCTTCATAGGTCTAGTTGCAGAATATATGCAACTACAACATTTTTTTTCCAGCACAAGACATTTACTCCCCCCTCTCATTTAATCTACCAGCTGTTTAAAATTATTAATTCAGGACTAATCTTCCCTTGCATCAGAAAGTATATTAAGTACTTAGATATTCGTAGTATTGTTCAGATGCAGCTGCTGGCAGCTGAGCCAGCTTAACAATGTACACTATGTAACAGACTCCTCTGTGGTACCATGACATCTTTCATTTTTCAAAATAGTAATCTATTTTATTATTCATGATGAACAGTAGTTTAGCACTCTCTCTCTTTCTGTGTCTTTTTTCTGTCCCCTCCTTAAGGAAAGGATTACTTAATGTTGTGATATTGGCTTTGGGTGTTTCTCTTCCTCCACTCCCGCAGCTGTGGGCCTTACTGAGCGGCTGATGGTGCCAGTTCTACGTACTACCCATGACACTGGTGTACAGAGTAACCCAGCACAGTAGCCTAAAAAGCTACAGCTACTCCCACCAATAGCCAACAGATACACATGGCCAAGTTTTCACGCATGAAAGTGACATTAAAACCAACCCACTGCAGAAACCATGTTTCAAGAGCTAAGTTTCACCTGGTGCTAGCACAGGAGCCCGTGGTCTTTTGCCGTGTGCTCCGCCGCAAACTGGGGAGCTCAGCAGGTGGTGATTCACTGCGCTTCTTTGTAGATTTTCTTAGGCCTATGTAAGACGTAAAGAATTGAGAGTAAATCAGTCTTTAAATACACAGTTCTACAAAGAAATGAAGCTTCTATGTAGAAGAACGTAAGCAGCACAATAAGTCAGCTTACTCTGAACTGCTATACTAGTAAAAGAAAGGGTCAGATATTCACTTCTACTCATTGCTTTAAGTAATACTAAACTCCAAGTTGTTACCTAGGTAGCTTTTCCTAACCTACACACTACGGTTACAGAAGACCTTGTAAGTATGCTTACTCATGCTAAACAGATATCACATGGGACACAAGTTTATTATTTACACATGCTGATGTTCAAAACACCAAACAAAAGATGCTTTAGCTTGAGATGAAGAGAAAAAGAAATTACATCGCGGGGAGAGGGCAGTGCTGGTTGTGTCTGTTTTCCCCTATCTCTGAGTAAATCCACGCAGCATAAACTTAATCATCTTCCCCAGCTGAATCACAATTTTTAGTCAGTTTTGTTCACGTTAGTACGGCGTAACAATAACTGCCTTAAACCAAAACCATGCTCCCCTCCAGGCATCAAGCACTGCCGGTGCTGAGAGCCGTCGTACGTATTAGTCGTGTTCCTAATTCAACTACATCCCTTCAACCCCTGTCACTGTCATAAGGTGACAACAGGCAAACAACCAAGCATATCTTCACAGCTTTGGAAAAGGAGTTAGAGGGCTTTTTTTTGTTTAGAAGTATTTGTACTGTTTAAGATTGACCCAACCTTTATTAATTTGCTCTAGGTTATGAAGCCATTGTTCTGATGACAGATCCCACTGCAGAACCAGATAAATCTCAAACACACAAAAAACCTCACGTAATAGAACATTCTCAGATAACGAGCAAGCTTACTCTCAGGCTGAAATATCCCACAACAGCTTTCAAACCAGAAAGCTGATAATTGAAGTGTCAAAAAAAGTAAAAAATCCTCATCTGGCCCAGCTTTAATTTTCAGGTCCTCCCTCAGCTCTACAATAAATAAATAAAACAAAATAAGAGAACCCCGTAACATTCAATTTAGGCATCACTGGAACAGATGTAAATAATTTTGCAAAGATGACAACGTTAGATCACTGCTCCCTCTTCTGGCAACAAAGCAGAAATAAAACATAGTTAAGTGGGCAATGTTTTTGAGCACCAGTACCTATCAAACTGCCTCCTCTCTATCTCCTTAATCCTAAAACGTTCCAGGAATGCTGAGTTGTGCTACTGAGGGATGAAGCGACAACTATGTGGTTTCTGACTGGATATTTAACAGGAAAGGGAAGGTGACCTGAAAAGCTGTTACTGACCTGGTCAATAGTCTGTTCTTTCAAACACTAAACTGTATTTGACCCAGGCACACACTGCTGCACGCAGTTAAGTTCCACGCAGATGAAGGTTAACCTGGTATTCCTGTGTTTACCACACATCTGACTTACTGACTCAAGAGATTTGGCAACCTTAAGAAAACAATAAGGTTCTGTATTTAACAGCCAACCAAGCACTGAACTAAAGTGGGTCAGTTGCTTGACTTCTCACATGGTCTGCACATACGGAACGAAATATAGAACTTCTTCAAATATTTAAAAAAGAAAAGCAGTGGGATTTTCTACTACATATGCTTTCAAATCAAAAATTTAAGGTGAAGTTGCTGCACGTTGACTCCACTGGTACTTACACAGAGTAAGACACCGATGGGGCAGGGAGGGAGGCGCGTATGACAAAGCCGAGATACAAGACACCACCAGTGTGGAACACTTGTAGCAGGATCCCACGCCACAGCTATCGCAGTTCTCAAGTATCAGAAGGGCACAGACAACAAAACTCCCTTCGTAGCTGGTTATATTTTACATTAGAAAAGGCATGATTACACTGGCACTATGTATAGCACTCCACAGAAAATGTGTTTACCACACATTGCATATATGGAAAGCAGCCTGCTCTGTACGTATCAAGGAGACACCACACATCCCCTGTAAGTGGAGTAAGAGTGACTCGACTTGTATCAAAATAGGATTTCTGCTAAGGGCAAAGGTTTCACAAAGCAGCCGAGCTAACTTCACAGCTCACTGTTGTTTAACCATACGGTATGCTCACTCGTGTCCAGTTGTCCCCAGACCCAAGACACATGAAACGCACACCTCATACACGCTTTCCTGTTCTGTTCGTATCCTGCCAGTTTGGGGAGCTGCCCTTGCTCAGCACCAGTCAGATGAGCACAGACACCACAAAGCAGCAGGGCAACGAAGCTGTGATGTGGGTTGTCCTTCTCCGTAAGAGAGGAGTCATCTCTTTAAACTGAATTACCTCAGTAAAAGGGTTTTAGGAAACGTGAAGAGCTACCCAGATACTGCTTGGTGGATGAGCTGCAGAGTAAGAATAATGTTTACTTGTCAGATCTTTTTGCATGTTTCTCTTTTCCCAAGTCTATTTCTTGACCTCTGATATATCTACCAGGGCAACATACGAGCTTCCACCTCCCTCTATTAATTTCAAAGGCTAAAAATGAAGCAAAGGACTTTGCAGAGCACGCTCCCTTCCTGCTGTTCAATGCCACTCTCTGCCCTTAAAATTTGTTGTTTAAGAAGGCTTCTTAAGTCTTACCACCTACATCTTTCACAAATCCTTTGAGTCTTCCCAATACCATAAGCTCGGGATTGCTAATTCCTTCAGCACCGGACTGAATCTTCTTCTGTCCATCACACTCATCAAAATTTGATCTTCTCCTTAACGCACTGTGAGCGCGGTCTCCCAGCTGAGAGTCAGCCCCGGAGGCACACAGCCCCGGAGGCACACAGCCCCAGGCCTTCACTGATCAATAGGGCACATTCAGCATTCAGCGAGACGGGGCGAGAGATGCCCTGTGACTGCCCCACGAAGGAAAGCACCACTCACACTGCCGCAGAGACAGCAAGGGCTTTCAGGGGAACTGGCTGGATGTTGTTTATTCACTGCTATTTCTGTAATACAGAGCTAGCATCAAGAGATCCGTTTCAAAGGGCTAGTAAAAGTTATGCACAGAGACAGACTTTCAGTAAACCAAAAGAAGATTAGGTTTAAGCAGTTCATATTCAGCAACTGCAAAAGCTTCAGCTGTAAACTTCAGAATTAAAGCGGAGGCATAGGTTTCCTCATGGCAAACAGACACATTGCTTGTGCCCTGACATCATCCTGTTTGCATGCCAAACACTCATCTAAATGACTCTGAAGGAAAACAGACCCAAACAGGCTAAACCTGAAATAGTGCAACCTAACAGAAATCAAACTATATATATATACACAATATATTAAGAACATCTTCACATTTAAGCGTGTTTATTGGTCAGTGATGGTTGTTATTTTTTAAATAAAAAAATAAAATTGCACAAAAGAAACAAATTCTGAATGCAGCTTCACTTATTTTAAGTCTGAGTGTATGACCCAATCTAAAAAACTGAGTCAAACTTTCACAGACCATAACCTGGAAAGCCCTTTATTTGCAGTTCAGAAAGATAATCAGTAGAGATTTACTAGTTAGGACTGGAAGTTTAGACTTTAGATCGGCTCCTGTGTTGGGCTGCTCTCCTCTTCATGCAATAAAGACGGGGTAAAAACAGCTGTGTCAGGTGAAAAGCAAGATGATCTCCCATGGTTCTACCACTCCACAATTCCCCTCCCTCAGCACCAACCCAGACATTCCCCGCTCTTAACTACAGCCCCAGACAGCCCACCACTGCAATTAAATCAGGTATCTCCAAGCTACTTACACTTCCTCAAGTCCACAACTCTAAGCCTCTAAAAACAGACAGCACCATCACATCTCCCAACAAACTAATTCAGAGCTGTTTTCAGATTTTTTTCTCCCTCACCTCTGCCAAATCCCTTGCAGCCAGAAGTTATACACCATTCACGCTCCATGTTCACCTTCTTGTGGCTTTTTAGTGTATCCCAATCACCTCTCCAGGCCCCCAAATCTTAAAAGTATCAGATAGAGGCTTCTCAGTCAGAGCCACCCTGCTCTCAGCGCTGTCCCAACCATCACTGCCAGCTTCTCCCTATTTAAGGGCCACAAGACACTACACAAAGGGCTGTAGAGATTTCTCCTAATAATGGAGACACAATTAAGCTTGCTTTTATATTGTTACATAATCAGTGAGATGACCCAATTTGCTACACTTAAAAAGCCTTTAACAAAACACAGTGCTTGAAAGGGATGTGAAAATAGTCAAAACAAGAGAGCAAAACAAAAAACTTGCTCCTCCCCCTCACCAAGAAATACATAGCTACAAAAATAGAGGTGAAAACTTTAGCCTGGTTTTATTCTTTCAACAAACTCTATCACTTTTTTTCAGTGATGTCACTGCTCAGTTACACAAACTGCTGTGTAGCTGAAGACTCAAAGACACCTTGGCTGCATTTAACACCTATTAATCACCCAGTGAGGACCCGACAAGAAACCTCAGGGTGTTCCCCTCCATGATGTGAAAAGCTTCTGCAAAGAGGGCAGCCAGCTTCTCCTTCAGTTCTTCTCTTCAGTACAGTACACCAGCTCAGCTCTTCCAGCTTTTCCTTCAAAGACCACAACTGCTAACAACTCTTGTACTTCTGGCCCAGCAATACCCAAAAAAAGTGAACAGCATTGCATTTACACAGACACGTCTGACCATACATTACCCAGAACGATCTCCTCTCCCCCAACTTTTCTTCTTAGAAAGAGTATCCCCATCATTTTTCCTCAAGTACTTGCAGCTCCTTAGTTATGTTTACATGTTTGTTTTTCATTGGTCTCCCACTAGTTCTATAAGCCATATTTCAAACTTCTCCAAACATCTGTTTCGTGTTATACTCCTATACAAGCCTACTGAGTTTTAGCTTTTACTTTTTACGCAGGATTCCTAGGAGTTCTAAGGACTCCTTTTCAAGCAGAGGGGTGTACACCTCAGTAATTTAACCTAGATCACTGTTTGCCTTACTTGCCTTACTGTCACACTAACTTGTGATAGGAAGAGTTTAAACTTACCCATTCTTCCTTAAAAAACTACCCTAGAAGTTTATTTTCTTAATATTTTCTTGACATGTCTCAGTATTATCTAATTTGGTTAAAATATTTCAAATTAGTGAAGCTGTATGACTGACAAGTTATTTTTTTTTAAAAAGGGCTATGCTAACAATAGTTACTACTGATTAGATGATCACTTCAATCTGTTGTCAAAGAGCTCCAATGCACTATTTGAAAGGCTGAGACTATTTGAAAACATCAAAGTTTAACACTTCTCTTCTATTCCAGGTTGAGTTCTTACTCTTAGCGATATTCAGTAGAATCATTTACTCTGGTTAATGATATTCAGCATAATAATCATTAGAATAAGTTTTGCTGTATTTTACAGTAAAATAAAGAGGCATTAGCCATCCAGTATCCTAGTATCACCCGTTAGCAGTTTTTCCCCCTACTCAAATTGGGATGGCATCTACAGAAACTAACTTTAACCTCCACTGAGTCTAGAATTCTTTCTCACCACGCTTTGTGCCCCTTATCAGTGACTTTTTATGCACACACACACACAGCTACAGCCCATACCAACTTGGTTTTGTGACATGTACTTGAATGCCTTAGTTCAGCTTCAGCACAGAAGCTTAAGATAATCGGAAAATAAATCTGACAAGAGGAATATAATCAAGAGAGTTTTACACATCATGCATTATATATTTACACACTATGGTGATGTGTCCCCATCACAACATCGAGCTATTCTGTATATATTTTATTTTTAAATTTGATGTGCAAGACACAGAAGCAACTTAAGCACAGTCAGTGTTTCATAAGTTTAAGTAATTCGCTTTAGTGGTAAATAGTTTCAGTCACAGCTTTACTTAAAAGCTCAGCAGAACACACACTAAAAGTTAATTTCTCTAAAAAGATCTCAAGAAGCTGAAAACATCAAAAGTATTTACTTAGAATACTTGATTTTAAAACATACATGCTTATTCTTCCGCAAAAGAACAACTTACTTGCTAGCTTAGCTTGTAGTCCTGAAGGTCCAGGTTTTGATGACTCTGACTTGGAAGAGCCTGGTAGAGACAGTTTTGTTTTAGGGAGACTGACTTTAGGGCTAAACCGAGCAGCCCAGTCAAACTTTGAGGAGCCACCTGTTTTACTCTGTTCTTTATCCCTGCTACTCCTTCTTGGACTGGGGCTAGATGCAGAACGGGAACGTCTAGCCTTATTCTGGTCCTTTCCCTGTTTCACTCTGGCACCCTGAGGAACAGTAGAAGAAGCAGAGGCAACAGCAGAAGAGGAGGAGGATGTGGAAGCTGAAGAAGAAGAATCAGTGATGGTGCTACACCCAGCTTTGGCTGAGGTCACCGATTTTGAAGCCAGCTTGGAGAGTTTTGCTGACTTCTCTTCAGTGCCAGTTGATTCAACTGCTGAACCACTCTCTATACAAGACAGATTCTCTGTCCTTTTCCTTTTCTGACTTCGGGAGCTACCAGCAGCTCCACCCTTTCTGGTGTGAGCCTTGCTTGTTGATGGCAATTGTGTAGACTTCGGCTGTTCTTGGTCTAAGTGTCTTCTCTTAGATTTAGTATGTGGCTTGTTACTTTCCAAGGAAGTTTCAGTGTGTTGAAGTGCTTTGGGTTTTTTAGCAGAGCTAGGAGAATTGGTCCTCCTGCAATCTGGACTAGCACTGCGTTTAACTCCTCGAGAATTGTCTTTCTTAGGCACTTGCCCCGTTTTTTGCTTTTCTGAAGTATTGACTCTCTCTGGATCTTCTTGTTGTGGAATTAAAATGGCAGATGAACTACAGCCTCTGTAGAAGCAAACAGGAACAGCGTTAGTGTTGAACTCAAGGAACCTCAGTTGCAACAGTTTTGCAAGATAAATGTCAGTATTCTCTAATAATAAAGGAAACCGCAGGTGAAAAACACTGTTGATTAAGTTTACATTGAAACAAGAAAAAAAAAAAACCAACATGCTGGTACGAGAACAGCTACATCACAAGTCTTTGCTAGCATGAAAACTGAAATAAATTGCAAAATAAAAGCACAATACACTGCTTTTTTTTTTTTTTTTTTAAGAGGAAGATATGAGGCAATTTGGATAGATTTTACCATCTGATTTTTTTTTTAATAGATACATCAAACTGACTGAAAAGAAAAAAATTCAAGCCATGAAGCTGTTATCTGAATGTTGGAGAATGTAAGTTCCACAAGAGAATAAGGAGTGTTCAGTAATGCATAACTAGTCATAACTGGATTCTAGTTCAAGGTAGGCTCTTCATAAAAGGATAGTTTCTCATCAATCTTGAAATTGAGGTAATGAATCACAT
Source organism: Tetrax tetrax (assembly GCA_009806455.1). Classification (NCBI taxonomy): domain Eukaryota; kingdom Metazoa; phylum Chordata; class Aves; order Otidiformes; family Otididae; genus Tetrax; species Tetrax tetrax. Next base: position 112,846 of record WHYT01017040.1, read on the forward strand.
ACAAAAATGGCAAAAATTCTCTTCTACATGAGAGAAAAACCATTCCAGTGTGCATACAGCAGAAGTGTATGAAGAGCAGGCAAGACATGACCAAGATCATTACTCTGAACACAAGAATACTTTGGATTATTAGATGTTTCAACTAATATCCGACATTGCTTAGAACTCCTTGGGCAATCTCCCCCCAACATGAAGCAGGAGAAGGGGAGAAAGACCTTGCAAGTATTCCAGGACTAGTTATGCAGAAATTGTTTCCTCCCCATCACTGATGGAATGCTCTTAGCTGGTAAATTAGAAAAGCGAAACACAAATATATCCACTGAAGGCAATACCTAGATTAGTTAGAAATCTATTAGTCATACATTTAATAAAAACTCTATATAACTAGATATATTATACACAGTTGTGAAGCACAGATAACACTAGTTAACATACAAATACAAAGTGCAATTACCTTTTAGAAAAGTGTCCCTTGGACTGCTCAGAAGTAGTATTAGACTGCACTTTTGGTGTCTTTGAAATAGATTTTCTACTCTCAGGAGGGCTATGTGCCTTATGTTTTGCCTGCCCTAAATGTGACCTGTCAGCAGAAAGTCAAAACAGAAAGCTATCAGGATTCCAAGATACAGATACAAACCTGTAGGTGGAATTATTACTTATTTTGGACCATTTACAAATGTTAGTTTACAGCTTCAACCCTTTCCATATCAACCCCTAACATTAAAGCAATATTTCAAAAGAATCTCCTAGTGCAGTTACAAAATCACCACCGGTTCAACTGTTTTGTAAAGCACAGAATTACTCCATTATTTTAAGTGAATAAAACAGATAAATTCATTTTTTTTTCTGGTGTCCAAGATTCCCTTAAGCATTAAGCCAGCACAGTAAGGCAAAAGACTAGAGCACCTGTCAGAGACCTCTTCTCAGAAACTCATTGACCTCAATATTCCATGCATTAAGACTTCATCCAAGACTTTTACAAGTTTGTCTAACTGCTCTTCGGTTTAGGAAAATCAAATGCTTGGAATGGGAAAGCAACCAGTTCGACTCAGCAGGAAAGCTCAACCCTGCCAGTTACTTTCTGGCTGCAGATTTGCTAACTCAAAGGACTGAAGTAAGAGGAACGAAGAAATGCATGCTACAGATGAAGGCAGTCAGATGAGACAGGAAACCTGTGATGTCAGAGAAAAGAGTTTCACACAGACAAGCTGAGAGGTCTTCCAAGCAGCTTTCAGCTGCATGCAAAAAATTATGTCTTGTATGAGCTCTGACTGGTGGACAAAGATCATACTATACCATAGATAAAACTTAAGTCTTAATCACATCTATTTTCAAAATCAGTCAGAATTACCATCTGCAAGATTCAGAAGAGACAGCTCATCAGCTTTTATAACAGCACAGTGTAAATAATTGCTGAGGCAAAAAACATCTCACTTGCACTTTGCTGGATAAAATACACTTTTGACTCAGCTGCCACCGGGAAAACGCTCCTGCTCGTATCCTACCCATACAGAAACCCCGAGTACCACTAACCTGTGTGAAACCTCACACTGACCTAGTCTTAATGCTGGAAGAAGCAACATTTCCAAGTTAACGAACTGCTGATTATATGCTATTAACATAGGCTATCTAGTCCTTTGTGCTGAGCTATGCAAATATCTTTAAATCACATGGGGAAGGGGAGAAATGTAGACTTCAGATTTAAGTGTCCTTCTACAGCCCAAGATCCCAAACCCAACTCATGACCCAAAGCATCAAAAAGTTTAGGCCAAAAGAGTAAGTGGAAGAGGCAGAAGAGTTCCACAAGCTTCCAAATAGCTTCTTCCAACCAAATGCCACAAATCCAGTAGCAAAGGCAGAGTTAAGCCTGCTACTGACCAGAACGCTTCACTATCTTAAGGGTTTAATACAAACTGAAATGTAAAGCTTAGTAGGAAAAAAAAAACGTACCAAGTCTAATGACCTAAGTGATACCCCCATGATAATTTGCTTACAGAGTAGGAATGCTGAAACATGAATGATGACTGTTTTTCTAGAGAACTTTCCTTCCTCTGTTTTCCTCCAAAGTATTCTCATTTAGTCAGTTACTCAAACACGTGAACGCACCTAGACAGTGCATATTCTACGCATTTTCTGCAGCTCATCTTTCTAAGAGGATAACAATTTGAAAATATTAAATTAACAGCATCTTCTCCATGCTCTAGTAACCTGTTTTTATTCCTCACACTAGAAGAAATCATTTTTACTATCAAAAGCAAGTGAAATAAAACAGATAGATTTTTAGTTCACAACAGCAAACTCCATCAAGGTAAACTTGGGAATGTTTCACCTAATCCCAAGTGTTTGATTTTCCTTTTCCCAACAAAAGATTAAGGCGTGAAATTTAATTTTCCCCGTGAAATGTTTTTATTATGGGAGTAACAGAAGTTATTACATAATTTACACTTGGCAGGAAGCTCATGTTTTAGTGTAAGCTAACCGATCAGGGTTCATCTAGTCTGACGTATATTTTATAAGGTTATTTTCGCTTAAAGATTTTTGTTTTGCTTTAATTAGAACTGGATTCAACTTAGTGCTTTAATTATTCATAGAACACAGATAATTGAAGAGCTTTTCAACTAAAATATGGCTAAAGCAATACATCAAAACATCAAGTACTTAAATCACGCACTGAAGAGTTTCCACTTGTCCCAGGCTTCCCCTCTTCCACCCTTCAACCCTTCAGGTTTTTACAAGTTTTACAAACGTAATTTTATCCGAGTGTCAAACTCATGCGGACCAACAAGCTACAACCATACCCTGGGGATCACAAATACTGTATCATGCAGACTATTTGCACTTGCTTCATTTCCTTCATCCACCAAGTAGAAATAACACTCACAGCCACAGCAGAAAGGTTACCCTAGAAACATCAGGAACAGGGAGTTAAAACTGACAAGGATTTTTAAATTTTATTTTTCGAGACCTGCTGTGTTCTCACTTCTCATTCTTTGAGTTTAACCATTCACCTTTCATGTGCTGCAAAGAAAAGGCACACAAGCCAATAGCAATTGTACATGCAGTAGCGTCAGTTAAGAGGAGCGTAACATTAACTCCCCTTCTCCAAGATCTATGCAATGGTAAGTAGACTGACAATTTGTAAAGACTGCAGGATTAAGTTAAAAGAACTTTAACTGCACGCCAACTACCAAATATCATTGTCCCGATCTGCATTAAGGTTGTAAAAGCTTGCTTGAGGTCTCATTAAAAGTTAACTTACACAGAAAAGGCAATAGTCTGATGAGCTAGAAACAAAGAATAACACTTGGAGAATGAAGTGCTAAGAAAGGTCCCTGGGCAGCTGGAAGTGATTCTGGTTAAACGTTGTAAGCTACCTGCACTCTTCCCCATAATTCAAGGCTTTTAACTTGTTACTTACCCAGTCACAAACTTGACTCTCTCCCCTTAATGTATCATTCACTCAAGAAGCTTCATTTAAACAAACATTCTAGCAACAATTCTTTTGAGAGGCTAAGTTCCTCACTAATGATGAAAAATGATTAGGCAAATAGCGATGAGCTTGTGTTTGTCCATTTCCATTCAAAGGGGCAGGTCCAGGAAGACTGAGCACTTGCCGCACCTTTAAGTGTTGTTTTGGTCCCCCCCTCCCTATCCAACTTAGAGACACTTTCATAACCCACTCCAAGACTTCACGCAACTGGGCAAAGCTGTCTGCTGACACACATTTTGGTTCCAGGCAGACACACATTCTGAGGCTGATAAGTGACCCACCATTGAGTCTGCAGTGTTTATATAAACAATCTCAGGGGGACTGCCAGCCCTCAGGCTCCCTTAGCAAAACCATAATAAAGAACCAACTAGAACCTGCTCTCAAGGAGTTACGCCATGCGTATTAAAAAACCATACCTTTCTAAGTTAGTTAATAAGCAAAGTGTTTCATCTAAGTCATGCTCAGTATACAGGTGGGGGTTGGCCAGCGGACAGTGTTCTCTCGCCCTCTCTCACTGCTCGGAATCATTTCAGGATCGCTTTTCATTTAATTTCCAAGACTGTTGCTCAGGACAGGCTGGATTGGTCACCCAGTGATTCAGTGGTGAGAAACTGTGCATCATTCATTTTGTCCATGTTAGTATCCCTGTATTTTGTTATTATCATCGTCTTCCTCCTTTGCTATGCCAATAAACTGTCTTCATCTCAACCCATGAGTTTTCCTTTCTCCTTGAGTCTCTCCCCTATCCCATTGAGGAGGCAGAGAGTGAGTGAGTGGCTGCATGGTAGCGGAACACTGACTGGAGTTAAACCACAACACTCCTCAGCAGCTGAGTGTGAGGTATTAAACGCTTTAGATATGAAGTCTACAAAACTAAACACACTTATGTCGTGTTCAGCATATAAAGCTATGGAAAGAAGGAGGAAGAGTGGGGACTTTACGAATTACAGTGTTTTATCTTCCCAATTAACAGTTACGTGTGATGAAGCTCTGTTTTCCTAGGGATGGCTGAACACCTGCCTGCCGAAGGGCAGTAGCGAATAAATTCCTTGTTTTACTTTGCTTGTGTGCACAGCTTTTGCTTTACCCGTCTCTACCTCAAACCACGAGTTCTCACTTTTACCCTTCTGATTCTCTCCTCCATTCCGCTGGCAGGAGTGAGCGAGCAGCTGTGTAGTGCTTAGCTGTTGGCTGGCGTTAAACCATAACGGAACTACGATATCCATAAGAGCAGAAAGTCATCCAAAGCACAAAGTTATTTCAACATTACTACTGGTAACAGAAAGTGAAGAATTGCATTAGTCTAGCTTCATCAAGGCCACTTTGGTTATATATAGACACGGGAGAAAAAAAAATAGTTCACCAGTTTATACATCTGCTTTCAAACACACATCCCTTGCTTCTTTTAGATAAAAGCACGCATCATAGATGTCAAGTCTACTTTCAACTTCTGCTGCAACAATCTTTCTACACTGTCTGTGAGCCTAGCATCACTGGCTGCTTTGTTTAGGTTTGGTTTTGTTTTTTAAAAAAAAAAAAAAAAAAAAAAAGCAACTGTAAAAATCAAACACTCAAAATCCATATCAAGTTACGGTGAGTGTGAAATAGCTGGTAAAACTCCAGCGGAAAACATATCACAGGCTTCCTCCACTCATCTTGACTGCAAGTTTGGATGTTATTAGGGTGAAATCAAATAAGATAACCTAGAGGAAAACGAGTCTGCATTGCAGCTTTGGGGTTAAACCAAATCTGCCCGTATTACGTGCAGGCGAAAGATTCTGCATTGGTGTTTTACATACTAGACCAGAGAGGAGTTTGGAGAAGAGGCGAGTAGCTGCTCAGTAAGGTAAATTTTACAAGTTTTAACAAAAGACTTTTAAGCTGCAAAGGGCTCAAAGACTATAGATAAATACGCATTCGTATTTCAAGCTTGGAAGTGGTATCATTCTCCAGCCTCTCTCCTTTTTAACACCTTCCTCACTCCAGCCAGAGCACAAGAGACAGAGGCAAAGTCAAGGCTTAAGTTTGCTTATAAACATTGTGGCTACTTTTAGGCATGAAGTAACAGCCCCCTGCAGACTCCTTACTGCTTAATTCCCTCTGTATCACTAGGGGTTTTTTTTTGTTTTGGGGGGTGGGCTGTGTTTCTGTAGTGGTTTTGTTTTGATTTTTAAGCAACACATGGATTTAATAAAGCGTGTGAATAAAATCTCATACTGTTTACACAACTATATCAACATGTAGAGCAGATCAACAGAAAAAAAAAAAGATCTGTAAAGCAAGACAGTTGCCCTTAACGACCAACTACCACCACCTATGCATTTAAACTATTTCTGCTTCAAAACAGAGCAGATTACAACCACAGGTGACTAGGATGCAAAAACTGCTCTTCTAGAGCACAACTTCCAGTTTAGTTTCATCCAAAAAGATTCCAATTCAAGTGCTCCAAGACCACTCCATTATGTTACCCAAAGCACAGTAGGTGACAATGACAGGTTTGCTTCAAAAGAACATTCCCAACTGAAATGCTAACACAGATGTACCCCGAGTTCAGTTACTTGCACAACATGAGCATATTACTGAAGCTGGTCTTTCCACAGTTTGTTCATTCTATTTAAATCATTTTACAGCTGAAATTGAAGAGTTTGACTTTCCAGTCTTTCTCACATTTGTCACCCCTGAATAAGTTGGCGTCTCAACTGTCTCAAAAAACTGATGTAAGAAAAGGTGTGTTTGGTTGTGTGGGGCTTTTTGTTTGCTTTTTTAGATATTTAAATCATAGAATCATAGAATGGTTAGAGTTGGAAGGGACCTTCAAAGGTCATCTAGTCCAACCCCCCTGCCAGGAGCAGGGACATCTCCAACCAGATCAGGTTGCTCAGAGCCTCACCCACCCTGGCCTTGAACATTTCCAGGGATGGGGCATCCACCACCTCTCTGGGCAACCTGGAACAGTGCTCTACAACTCTCATTGTAAAAATTTTTTTCTAATATCTAATCTAAACCTACCTCCTTCTAATTTAAACCCATTACCCCTTGTCCTATCACAACAGGCCCTACTGAACAGCCTCTCCCCATCCTTCCTGTAGGCCCCCTTGAGGTACTGGAAGACTGCTATCAGGTCTCCCCGGAGCCTCCTCTTCTCCAGGCTGAACAGCCCCAGCTCTCTCAGCCTGTCCTCATAGGAGAGGTGCTCCAGCCCTCTGATCATCTTCGTGGCCCTCCAATGGACCCTCTCCAACTGGTCCATGTCCTTCTTATGTTGGGGACTCCAGAAACATAGCAGCCAAAGCAGTGTGTATCACCAGAGTACAGCAAGGCATAATGAAGAAGGTATATCAAGCTGTGAACTCCAGACCCTCCTAGGTACCATTCAGCAGCAGAACTGTAACATATCCTTCCACCTCTCTAGGATGCAGTGGGATAGCTAGTCCTGATTTTGTGTCTGAAGACAGGCAAGCAGAGAAAAAGTGACTGTTATCTGAGAGCCTGTCTCTTCCCATTTAATCTACAAACTTTCCAATGACCTGATAGATCTGTCTTACATTGTTCCTTGTACAATAGGCATTTCTGCCCAGCAGCTTACTAAACAGGAGATAGAGGACAGTAAGAGAAACTAAACTCATCATGAAGTTCATATGAAGTTCAGTGTGCTTTATCTAGGCCTTTTTATATACGCTTTGCCAGCCAAAAATGCTTGTTCTGAGATGGAAAGGCAGGGGAGGTGCTGTTCTAAAGAGCCTGCATTTTCAGAGGACTGTAAGCTCCCATCCTCTTTACGTAAGGAAAGAGCCTTGGTTCTGATTAAAGGTCTAATGTAATTCAGGAGCGCAATACACTTACTCATGGAAGTCTGACTGACATAGATTTGGTGAGGGGCTGAAGAGGTCCAGTCATTTAAGACAAGTTGCCTCTTGAATCATTGTGGGATAGCATATGTAACAGATCACAATGCACCAAAACACCAGATAAATAATTTTCTTGTAAGAAATAGTGCTACTCCTAAAATTCTTCAATTTGTTTGACTCACTGTAGAGATTCTCCCTGGCCTTCTGCTATAAAATCTGACTAAACAGTAGATACCTGAAGAAAAATCCCTCACCCCATGCCCAAATAACCTGCCTTTAGTTCTTTATTCTAAGGAGAGGGTTATTCACCCCAGGTCAAGTTCACTGAAAAAGGAAAGAATGGGTAGGGTAATATTTAACTTAAACATCCATTCAGATGTAGAGATAACATAGAATGCAATGAATGGCTCACCATGCCTCAGTTAAAGGAGGAGTATTGTCCAAAAACAATTGATTGCAAAATAATTAGCTACATAAGGCAGCAACTTCCATCTCCTTATGCTACAGAAGCCCAGGACAGAAGCTGTAGTGTGTGTGTATCATCTGCTTTTCCATTTGTACAGTAGAGACTAGTTTAGAAAAAGTGAAGTTGCATTTTGCAGACTCAATTATTCCCCCCTTAGAACAGCTACCCTCCTTTGTTCATTCTCAGTTAGACTTTGTACTGGTAACAAATACACCTCATCTTCATTCCACATTACAGCCCGATTCCTTCATGGTAAAAACTTATTCTGTGCCACTGACCTGAAATATTTTAATACTCTTATACCAAAAACCCCCAGCCCAAAACAGACATTCAAACAACTGCACCAGTAACACCTCTGAGGAAGTAGCATACAGACAGATGCTGCCTACCATGATACCACAACCTTTCTTCATTAGACTAACATTTTAACAAAATTAAAGGAAGACTTATGCATGCAGGCTTCACTTACTCAAATGAAGACCCTTAATTCCTTTAAAGGACATGGCAATAATTATACAGTCAGCATCTAGAGAAAAGTCTCAGGAATCTTTGTCCTGCATTGCACAAGCAACCACTTACAGAATAAATACAACCTGGTCCACTCGCTCACTAGTCCAAGTATATTAAAGGATGGCAAACTTGTTTTTCAATTATTCAAAAGCTGCTCTGGATTAGCACGCAGTGCAGAGGAACAGAGAGGTGCTGGTTATTCAGTCTTCTCTTATAGGGACACGGAATTTCCCAGATTTCACACACCAGGGTCTCTCTGTCCCCTCCCCATATATTTTTGTTATAAGGGAAGGAAGGCAGGGAAAGGATTTGTTACTACCTGTGACTGCTGGGATACAGCTCAGTTACACCTGTTTTCCTCATAGATCTACTACTGCTATTCTAGCTGAACAGGCATGATAGCGAGTTATCTAGGTTTTCATCCCAGGCAGTAACAGTACAAATAGCATTTCAGGGGTAAAAAGATTTCGCGCAAGTTTCGGTGCTTGGATTGCAAGGTGGAAGACCTTATTCTCTAATTAAATCACATTTTACTTTTATATATTAAAAAGACACTCACAAATAACAGTCATACCTTCCTCCTACTGCGTCGTCTTGCGGCTGGGCCCCAGCAGTGTTCCTCTGTGAACGTCGCAGTGACCCCCCTGGATTGTTATTAGGCTGGTTGGACATTGGCACCTCTCTCCTGAAGGGACATACCCTTTCTAGACACTATCATTCACTGAAAGACATGAGAGAGACAGTCGTAAGACATGTGGCACGAAGACTCACGGTCATGCCTCAAGAGGCAAATGTAAAATGCTCTTGTTTAAGCAAAAACTTTAAACATTGTTCAAAGTGGTTTTTTTTGTCTGAAGGCACACGGATCAGGATTCTTCTCAAGAGCATTTAAATTCTTAATACAGAACAACCAGTTTCCAGTATATACAGATGACCTATTGGACCAGGTGACCCTTAAAAGGTCCCTTCCAACCCAAACTACTCTATGATGACATGCTTCTTTTCCAGCAGGCTTCTATAATTATTTTAAGGAGCAAAGACGAGTGAGGAGAACCTGTATTTCTCAACATTAAGGAAAACCACACTAACTAGTACAATTCAGTGCTTGATAGAGAGCAATAGTATTTAGCTCTCATTGTGGGAGATGACAATGCCCGTTTCAGGAACAAGCAGCGGTATCCACAAGATTACAGAAGTAACTTAACTACTGTGCTTTTAAAACAGTTTCTTTCTCTAGTCAGATTTATGCAATTTCCATTGGGAAAAGATAGATACATAGTAATTCAGGAAAAGAGATCAAGCTACATAAGCAAGACGTTCTTGTTCACAAGAGCTTAATTAGTGGGAAAATATATTTGAGACAGAAGAATTAATGAGTGTACACAATAATTTGAAAAAATAATCAATACAATTACCACTTTTGGAATTGCTTTGTGACTGCTAGAGGTCTACAGACATTATTTTGGTAGTTATTTATGGAACACTACCATAACAACCAGCTGCAGTGCTCAGAAACAGAGGTATTTCAAGATCAAGTCTCACTTATCTCCTCAGAGAAGAGAGGTAACTTTTGTACCCTGTGCTGAGTTGGTATTTCTATACAGAGAGCACAGCAACAGGACTACAACCAGCAAATCCAGTTTTACTGTCTCTAATTGTGTGGAATCTAGTAGAAGAGGTGAAAAAAGCTACAAGAAAGAAAATAAGCCAAGTTTAAGAACACAATAGTCTATATGCTGATTCGGTATCTATTATATCTATAGCACAGGTTTGCCAGAAAAAAAAAGTTTAAAACATTTCAGCTGCAGATAACTAAGGCTCAGTTCAAATTCAAATGGTTCCAATAGAATAACTCTGAAGATCTGACACTGTTAGTAAAGCCAGACAATACTTGATTATAATCCTATAGCCTCTTTCAGAGGAATAGGCAAGTGAAAAAAAGGGAGTAAGGGCAGGTGGGGAGGGGATGGGGGAAGGAATCCTGAATTATTCCATTTTACTGTAGGCTGTAAAAAAGCAGGCACAGAAATTGGTATTATGAGAACCACTACCTCACATACCGCGTACAATGTCAAAAGGAACATGTATGCAATCAAGACATCTACACAGCATCAGAAACCAGGGATCAGGTTCAGGTAGCTCAAATTCACTCTTCTTACACTGTAATGATACAACCTGAGTGCTAATAGCGCTCAGTTAGCATGCCAGAAATATTTTAAATAAGATCCAGGAATCAAATAAGAACACAAGTGAGGCAGAAGAATTGCTCCCCATCCTAAATACCCACATCACAGGAGCCAAAGGCATCTTTTGGAAGGTCTTTGTGTTCTTTCCACTAAAAGGTCCAACGCAGCAGCAGACAGCAGAAGAAGAAAGTAGGATTAATTAGCAAATCATTTACTTTACCCTGGTTTTTAACCTTATGCTCAGGAACTTGAAGCAGAGCACAAAACACAGTCCCACAAAATACAGTTGTTCAGTGAATCTCATAGCTAGAAGTCTCGATGACTGGAAGTTGAGAAAGCTGTAAATCCTACTCCTCAGAAGCCGAGCTTTCCCCCTTCATGATTATTTCTCTTATCCTGACTCCTTACTCACAACGAATATTCCCATTATCAAAAAGGTTAATGTAAAGTAATACATGACACCTTCAGTCTACAACTTCTTAGAGCACAAAAAGATTTACAATGGGACAGAAAAAGCCTGCAACAGCTAGAAGTTATGCCAGCTTGCTGGTGCAGCCAGAGGGGTGAGGTTGAGGAGAGCAGAAGCGGCAGCACTCTCTGCAGAGGCGAGACAACGAGCCCAGCATGAACCAGGCTGAAGGTTCAGCTCCACCTCACAGGTAGTGCTGCAGGTCCACCACGGGTACTGTCAAATGCTTTGTGCATTCTCTTTTTATTTCTTTGCAAACACCAGATTAAACAAAACAACCACAAGACACCACACCAAAAAAAAACATAAACACAAAACCATGAACGCCTCATGTCAGCACGGAGGCACATTTTGTGCATTTTCTGAAAGGAAGGAGTAGTGTCCCCTCCTGTATAAAGGTCAGCTGAGGTTGAAATTGGGTACTGATGTCAGACTATTGGGCATACTACGAAATGCTTGCCATAGAGGCACTGCATCAGCTCATACTGACTCCGAGAAGGCACGCTCCAGCAGCTTAAATTGTACAAGGGGTAGTGCTCACTCTAGAGCTCTGCTAGGTCAGCCACGTTTCCCCGCTTCGGGCCGGCACACGGGCTCCTCCGCAAGACACCGGAAGAGTCAGCAGAAGGAAACAACACACGGGCAACCCCGACGCTGTCTACGGAAACTTTAGTTTAACATCGATGGCCTGGTTCAGCCAGCCACTTCAAGCAGGCTGCGCCTAGAAGTTACGCAGCACAGTGTGTTGACATACAAGTGATATTTCCAGCTGCGTAGAAGAACAACTGTTTTCAGCAGCTGTTTTCTCCTGTAAAGCATCTGTTAAGTCAACATAATGCCCAGAGTTACCTTCTGTACTGAAACACCTCAGCCTAACTGCGTTTCTTGGTTGTGCGGTGCGTTACCATATGACTCCAAATTTGCCTTTAAACATCATGCTGCTTCACGATTCGGCTATGACCTTTAACATGAAAAACATCAGCTTAAGTCTCACTGCAAGTATCTGAAGCCAAACAATACCACACACCCAGTTAGTCCAGTAGGGAAGAGACCTTTTTAGCGGGTCACAACTGTCTTCCATACCCTAGAACGACAAGGAAAGAACCCCAAGGTTCCTAAACCTGAACTGTTCTCATTCAGACCTGTCCCTCCATCTCCAGGCCTCACTCCCAGCACTTGGCTGATTTTTTCCCCCTCTTGAGATACACAAATTCAAAGGAGATGCGCAACCCAGCAGATCGGCTGAATACACCAGTGCAGTCCTGTCACATTTTAAGACTAATTCCTCAACTACATTGAGCATTCTCCCACACCCACAATAAGAAAAGGCTACAATTGCAGACCTCCTTGCTTCAAGTGAAAGGCTTGGCGATTTCAGAATTTTAAGTTCAAGTTCTCTTTTAGCATAAAGTTTTCTGTAAACATGCCATTTTAGTTCATGTTTCACAGCTCCATATTCCCAGCTGTACTGATGCCAAAGCACCAGCCCACAGATGCTCTCAGAAGTAGACTCCTTACATGGAGGATGATTACTAAAAAACAGTATTTCAAATAAGCCCACAACACACCTTCTTAAGACACCTAATAGCACTGGCATCTAATTGGTATTATCTTGCATAGCATTCTGGAGTTTTAGCAAACACTGTTTGATTACCATTAGCAGTTGATTACCATCAGCTGTCCTGAAGTCAGTATTAGGTAAAAGAGGGGGGAAGAAGGAGAAGACAGAAGGATGTTTACATGTCTTGTAAGTTCAGAACATTTTCTTCCAGTAAGTTGCACATCTTGCCAGCCAGAACCCAGAGTTCAGTGTACTTATCAAAAAATGTTAAGTCTAAGACTTCAGATTTGTATTCCTTCACTCCAATGTGGAGAACACTAATTCACTTGATCAGCTGTATCTGTGACAAATCTAGTCAGTTAAGATAAAAGCAACACTCTAAATATATGAGCATAAAACACATTTAAGAGCTGAGACTTTAATTGCACCCGAACTGAAGAACTTACTGCATACAGTTCAGTAGCTGCTGAATTGTTTTGGACCTACATTACTTCATTTCAAACTGATCTCATAGCTGCACCTCATTTTTGCTCACTGCTCACAAGGTTCTCCTCATTCACCTGCAAACACACACCCCTATTTCCTTGCCTTGCAAGCAAGCACTTGCAAGCACTCATTCGATTACTTCTACTTCATCAGCTGACTCAAATTCATTACAAAGAAGAATTTTTAGTCCAGTCATTTGCTTCAAACTGAGTCTTGCGCAGCTGATTTTGACACAATACTCTTCCTTACCATACTCTCTAAATTCAATAGTTCTTTTTCCGTTGCAGTCTTCACTCCAAAACACAAATTTCATATCAAAGCTCCACACAGGCAGAAGCTCATGTTTTCAGCTCAGTAGCATCTTGACCCTTCGGCTTGCAGAAATAGTTCATGGAATAATTTAGGGAGTGGGTAAAACAACATCCTGAGGATCTCCTAGAAAAATTTTCTGTTGACATCTCCCAAATTCTCATCAGCCCTCCCTTCTTCCTGACAGCAAGTTTCTATACACAAACAAGGGAAGAATACATTGAGCTGCAAGATGCTGTAAGGGTCATGGTAAGGTGGATGGATTTTGGCTGTGTTCGTGCAAATCCTCAATTATTCACCTGCATGAAAGCATTGAGCCTTAAGGAACGACAAGCTTTTCTTCCAACATAGTAAGAGCAAGCTACCACTTATTTTCTAATCTGCTTCCATTTCAACCTTCTCCATATTCATAGCCACAAGCTGCCTATGTGATTAAAAGACACTGGAGTACTCTAAGGCTTACCTGCTGCACTGCATCTAATGATGTAAAATTCACGTGGTCACTTTTATCAGGTTAACTTCTTTTGATACAGAAACCACGCTAAATTCCACAGAATCATACATTAAGCTGGACTGTATTCTTTTTGTATTCTCCTCCTCCAATGATAAAGAAAAAAAGAAAAACAAACAAACAAAAACCTCACACCCAACAAACCATACACAGAAATACACACAGACACACTAACCAGGGCAAATTCAGTACGTACAAAAACACCTTCAGGACAAACAAGATTCTACGGCCTCCTAGGACTGTAACAGTACCTCACTGCTGGGAAGACAGACAAGTAGGTATCCTGGAAGTTTCTTCTTAAAAGGAGTATGTTAGGTGGTAAAGGAACAGATTTCTACACCTCTTCCAGCACTGAATTTCTACAAACCTAAATAGTTGAATCACTTCTGTCAGTTCTCTTGGAAGACACTAGTAAGATACTGACGGAAAGACAAGTACAGTTTAACAGCATATGGAGGCAAACTCCTCTTCAGACCTGACGCCTTTTGATGCAGGGTTCAACTGGAGTACAAGAGTTAAGTTAGCATCATTTTTAAAAGCCTGGCTGGCAAGGACCTCTCAAGATCATCTGGTCCAACCTCCTGTTGAAGGTAAGACCTTCAGTTATGCGAGAGCTCTCTCATTCTGCTGAGAAGTGACAATTTCCAACCACGATGACATATTCCGAGTCCTTACCAAGAGCAGAAAGGCAAAAGGTGAATCATGAGAGATACCCTGAAGAAAGAGGAAAGAAAAAAAAAAATCCCAAATTAAATAAGATACCAAAACATCATGCCAGATACAAAGGCGTGCAGAGAAGACACTAACAGACTATCAGAAAACAGTATTTTCAGCAGAGGCATTTGATAAAAAAAGTCATGCACAACACACACAGTTCAAGCAACCAGAGATTTCAGATCCGTAGGGACATACAGGCGTGCAAGGACACACCGCCCATCCCTCCCAAGGACAAACTCTGAGAAGAAAAGAAACAACTCTGGCCTTGTTCCCCATGACAATCATGTCTAGCTCAGAAAGCATCCCCTTCCCTTCAGTTCCTCAAAAACACAATCCAATAACTCAGGACGAGGAACTAAGCAAAATGGGCATGTAAAATACAAATATCAACGGAGTCCAGTCACTGAACACATTACAGGCTTAGGACTAGCTTACATGGCCATTTTTACGCTGGGTAATATTAGACAACACAGAAGCTGTTAGCCCGAGATAGATTTTTTCCAAATTGCTGACAAAGAAAGAAGTTTCAGCACAATATTCTTTGATTCATTTACAATGGAAGAGT
>WHYT01017040.1:143151-158246 GCA_009806455.1 Tetrax tetrax
AAGGCAGATACCAAGCATCTTCCCTATCCTACCCCCACATAACCAGGCGTGGTTTCTTTGCACTCTGCCCTTCACCTGCATCCAGCACACGCAGCCCTTCAGTAAAACCAAGTGCAACAGCACCACAAGACAAACACTGATACGGTTCATACCCACATCCCACCTGCAGAGCCTGTTAGACAGTGTATGCCCCGAGTTGCGGCACAGCAGGTTGCCTGAGCTCTGCCAAGTTCCTAATCAACTTTTGCCAAGCTGTCTTAAATTACAGAGAGACCTAGTGAGCTCAGTGGCTAGTAAAACAATGGTTTGGCCACCCGAAGTCTAAATTAACGCAAGATCTCTGCAATCTTCTAGACAACTTCGTGGCAGGTGGAAACAAAAATTTACTTTAGCCACTAGAATGAAGAAATTCAGAGACTAGAACTTACAGAAGTTACTGCTGGAAGAAGAAACAAACAAACAAACAAAAAAAAAACAGTTGACAAGCAGATTAGACAAGTGCCACAGATAAACCGAAGATTACAGGTCTAGAAGAGTATTATGTAGATCTACCTTGAAAACACGGTAAAGTGGGAGGAGACTGCGTCTTCATTTTGATAACATTCAGCTTCAGCTTGAAATAAGTTTACATACAGAAATGGCAAAAGCTGAGAAGCCTGTTCTCTCATACCAGCATGTCTTAAAGGAAAATGCTTTAAAGCTTAATAAATAAATAAATAAAATCTATGTTTCCAATGGAAGCTGGAAGGAGGAGTAGAATGGGTCTCAAGTCTTTGCATCTTCAAAAATATCATTTAGAAAAGTACTGGACAAATCAGAAGGATCTCAGTTTTCATTTTGTTTTTCTAGTCACTGATATTTAGCACTGACTCAAGCTGATGTCTGCTGAGGCTTCCTTGCCTAGACTGTGTCAAGTAGGTTATGCTATCCTCTGGAACAAAGACTTCTACCCAAATGCTATACAAAAAAGGTCACAGACCTAATGCGTAGCAAGATTCCTACACCACGTGATACGATCTGGGAAATGGTTTAATTGTAGTTGTTGAGGAAGAAATCCAATTAAAACA
Organism: Tetrax tetrax; assembly: GCA_009806455.1. Classification (NCBI taxonomy): domain Eukaryota; kingdom Metazoa; phylum Chordata; class Aves; order Otidiformes; family Otididae; genus Tetrax; species Tetrax tetrax. The sequence goes on from WHYT01017040.1 coordinate 144,219, forward strand.
GGTTACGTTTCCGGCTTCCTCAGCACTGGATCTGCGCATGGTTCTTTAGTTATCGCAAGACACTGCAATAACAAACAGAGAATAAAACACATTTAAGGTTTCTAAATGGAGTAATGCCCAAACCAATGGCACGTTGGAATTATGCGCCACAGATGCATCTTCTCGACCAAAGAAATACCGTTTATACATTGATATTATACCTCGCAGTGATGCGATTAAGAACAAGCTCCAATGTACACAACAAATTACTGACATCAGCACAGTTCAAGACATTTACCTTGTATGAAATCATGAGCCAAACCACCTACCAAACATCTGTACCGAGCAATAGAAGAGAAGTTCTGTGTAAAGCTGAACAAAAGGAAGTCACACCCAAAGAAACACCTGTTAAACACTAAGGATTAAGCTATCTTTAAACTGATCCTGTCATGGACAGGATCAGGACTCCACAGTGCTCAGAGCTATTCTTTCATTGTAACTACACAGAACATACAATATCAGCTTCCACAGAAGTGTTATAGGAAAGTTCCAGTCTTTACAGTCATGGAAAAAGTTGTCAAACGCCAGAGTACCAAGATTTATGAAAGAATTAAACAACTTCACCGCACACTTCGTTAATGAGACTGTCTACTCCACTCCACACATGCATACCCTTTCAGTACTCGACAAATAATACCAGTTTGTGGGAATGAGGCACTGTACATGGGATCAGAGCATGGGAACAGCAAACCAGTGTCCCAAGAACCGGAACAGAGTGAGTTAAGATGCTGAACCTGAGAAAAATTTAAATATCAGAGCTCTTTCAAATGTTTTTTAGCAAGATGCCAGACTTAGTCTTATTTTTAAGCTAGACAAGAAATCATCACAAACTTTAATAGAGAGGAAAAAAAAAAGGAGAAAAAAAAAAAAAAGCTACCACAATTCCTCTCCTCCTTCCCATATGTGCAAGCACCACCAGCCCTTTTTTTTCTGCTTTACCTCACCAATGACTCTTACCTCTTCTCACTCAGGCTCCCCACACGCTTTCCTTGCACATGCAACAACTGTAACTATGCCCACATTTTATAGTTCAGTAGATGAACAAGTTGACACTAATAAGGTATTTTTCTTCAGGGTCGTAGCACAGCCAGATTTGCCAAAGCCCAAACTCCTTGCAATTGGTCAGTCACTTCAGAGCTGGAAGAAAAGCTACTCACTTCCCAGCAAGACGTTCCAACAGATGCTGCTTAAATCTCTTCAACGCTTTTGGTTACCTCCCAGCTAAACGATCGCTCCCCGACGCACTGAAAGGATTCACACCAGCAGTACAGAACATCTATCAGAATAACACAGTTTCTCCAAGGTACTTATAAAGAATAAGCAAAGCTGTAGGCTGTCTATAACTTGATCTCAGGACCAAAATTATTAAAGAACTAGATATCACAATAGTTGATTTGAGAAGGTTTTGCTTTTGCAATTCCTCCTTTTGCAAGTTTCCTCCTATATGGGTGACCTCTTATCCTACACTAGTGCTTAACCATGCCTTACGAGCAAACCTACAACCTACCAACTCCAAACAGCACGTACTGATCCTAGTCCTGTCTAGGACTGGAAGAGAGTGCAGTGAGGAAGTGAGTAAAGGAAGACATTGTTTGGTTCAAGTACTTCGTGTGTACATCAAACATAGAATACTTTGGAGCAAAGTTATTCATCCATCTTGCTACACTCCAGAAACACGTTTTTGCAAACATGAAAAAAGTCTCATACCATTAAGATGACATTGAATTGGAAGTAAACTTCACTTAACTCCTAGGCAAGATGTCGTGTCTTTTTGTTTTCTTTTTAAAATATCCTATAGCTTCAAAACTGTCCTGCATATCATCTTTGATATTTATTTTAAGCCATTTAATAAAATGCACTAGCAAGAAAGACAAGACATACAAAAGGATATTTAACTAGAGAGGTAGCTTCATCACAATGCAAGACAGAACAACTCTCTTTACAGTACTTTAGTGAAAAACACACAGGGAACAGAGTGGCTTTAGGAAAAGACTAAAGAACGAACACGAACTAGGCAGGCTTGTGAAGGAAGAGAGAAAATACCTGTAAGCCCAGAGGTGAGCCCAGTTTCTTCCTTCTACCCCTCTGCACAGAATCCTATCATATCAAATGCAAAATTTAAGTATTTCATAAAGGCTGCAGCCTCTCTTAATCCTGTATCGGTTCTGCTGACCAAAGATACTCAGCCAGGAGCATGCACCTCCCCAAACCACGTATGATTAACAAGCAATGAAGTGTTCTAGTAACCACAGTATCTTTATTACCTCTACTACCCCACTTCAAGTCTTTGAAACAAATCTCTTCTCCCATCAATTACTTCCTAGCATCTCCAACTCCCATTAGCTACCAAAAATGTCAAATTAATTGTACTAACTTTGGGTCTTTCTTCTGCACTTTCCAAACTTTATGCCCCAGTCTTGGGAAATAGATACAGCTTACTGCAGTTTGAAAACAGCCTGATCCGTCCAGCACGAATGTCTTCCACGGAACTGAAAGCCAAATAGTTTGAAAACATTCCTCACCAAACTTGCAGTACCTATCAAGAAATTGGTTCAATTATTTCCCATTAAGTGTCCACTTTGACTAATCAGGAAGTGGAGGGTATGAAGCTTTTAACATTGAATTTTCCAATCAGCAGTCTGGTGCTACAGCTTCAAATATCAAGCACAGCACATACCGTTAGCATATACAAATATGACAATATTTTTTAAACAGCTGCATGATAAGAGTCTGAAAGTTTCAGAAGTCCTTGTTTTATTTTCAAGAAAAACATTTCAGATGTGGTACAGTGGTGTGTGTTTTATAATGGATATTTTTCTAATTAAAATTCTAGCATAAACATTCTGTACGTATTCAAGTATAACAAATGTCCTGAGCCACACATATCTTTATTAACAAAAACTCCATTAACTCTAAGTTCAATAGTTATTAGACTTCCTTGTCCTCTTCATACAAGATCTAACTTACTAGTAAAGTACAGACTAAGGAGAGAAAACCTAAACAAGCCAGTCTTAGGGCATTACAGCTATTTTCAGCTGAACTACACTGTATCTTCCAAAGAGTGCCACAGTAGTGATAGAAAATAAAAACCAAACTACATTTGTTGGGAGACGTCCTAGTGAGTGCAGTCACCTAAACAAACTGGAAAGGAAAGTTAGTTCCTCTAACCAAAAAACTAAGGGAAAGTCTTCCGTACTTAGTAGCAGGCAGTGTCCAATTACTACATGTATTTATCCAAAGTCCCTACCTCTGAGTATGTTATTATTTCAAGCCCTTTCTCTTACACAAATACCTCAGAAGGTACAGGGACAGAGTACAATTATTAGTCTCACTCTTAACACCTGTGCAGGCCATTTGCCTGCTAGAATTCAGCACACCAAACTTCAGGAGATGGTAAAAAAATACCGATGACTGAACCTGTACAAGTTTATCTGGACAATTTAAAACCTGACACTTTGAACTATTACCAGCTGCCACCAGTAAAAGTGTTCAAGTTCTGCTGAAGTAACCTGAAATTAGATCAGCTTTTCTCCACTCTCCCACCACAAATGCTATTCCAGTCTAGGCGAGCATAAAGAACAAAGCAGCTTAGATTATAGCCAGTCACAAATGTGTATTAAAATTCTTCCCACCTCAATTCTGGGCCACCAAGCTACCTCTCCAAAAACACAGCAAACGCACACCAAGAAGAGGTGCAACTCTAGTTTGTTGCCATCACCTGGAATATCAGTAAGTTGTAACAAACCACTTCCGAAGCAGGCTTCTTTACCAAGTTAGATAATACACACAAAGCAAAGAAAGGGGCTTGCAAGCCCCAACTCAGCTATGTCTCACATAGGCCACCTGAGAATCAGAAGTAATACAGTAGCTTGCACCTTCTCCACTTGTCACACTCCGTGACCTCAGAGCAACATTCATGAGTCAACGGGCAGAAAACTCTGGGTCCTTGAATTCCTCACCTCAGCTGTCCAGAGCTGAAGTGGGCAGAGTTAACATCTTTCAAACACCTTCCCTTAAGGGAACTAAGCAAAGAGATCCCTGTGGGAGCAACTACCTACCATGGCACAGCTATAACATTTATGACAATACAGCTAGAGTCAGTGGTATAAAAACTGAACATATACTTTTGCACTTGTTTTTTTCTCCTTCTGTTAGCCTTTAGCTGGCAATGAGGTATTTTAGGCCAAAGTTAAGCATTTTAAGAACTCCAAAAGTGATCCAAAAAGACAGCAAAAAGCGGCTGTCCCTTCACTTTAAAAAAACCAAACAAATAAAAAACAACTACTAAAAAAAAAAAAGAGATCCCATTAGTGTTGACAGTATTTCCAGGAATAGGCCCTGTCCTTTCCCTAGAACTAAGATTAAAGATCGGTTCTTTCAAACTGATTTCTTTTCCCAGGACAGGCTATCTTCTTTCACTATGTCAGTAGGGCCATGAAATTGTCCTCCTTTACTCTCTGAAGGTATGCAGACAGACATTCGCACTGAACCAGAGTTCAGCAAAAGACTACAAGTACTCTTGATGAGGACTATGAAACTACAGCTTCCACCTGTCAGTGTAAAAGCTGTGTTCCAGCAAACACACAAAAGCAAAGGTATCTTTGTCTAAAGTACTTCCATATTTTAGACATAGTTGGACTTAAAATATTCACAGCTATGTGAATGTGCAGAGACCCAGTGGTGAGAAAAACAGTTGGAAATGACAGTTTCCATAAGCCACGGGTGCTTGATCATTTACAACACCTGAAGGCAGGCAAGGGTCTTAAACTTGTGATGAAATTAAATCTTGAAACTTTAATTCAGTAATGATAGGATATCTGTACATTCCAGAAGTGAAAGATATGATTTTTTGATGGCAGGACTCGGGACACTTGCTACTATTTCCAGGCTTATAGAAGAGAGGTCATTCATTATTTTATTTTTGTTTTGTTAAATCCAAAACTATTTAAACAATTAATTGCTATTAAGTAGCACCCAAATAGAATACATTATTGTATGAGTTTAGCAGAAAGTATTCATAATGATGAACAGACTGTTACCCATAGAAGGAAACTACAAAATAAGATCAAAGCTTTATTACTGTTACAGTCTTGCTTATTTCAATATAACAACCCAGGTGACGTGGTTATCTAAAGCCTCAGCTGTTCTCTCCAACTCCCACTACCAAAACAGCAGGGGTGAGGGGTGGAAAAGGAACCAATGGTGAGGTACACCATTACAGAGTAACTGAGAATTCTCAAATACCTTTTGTACAAAAGGTATTTATCTGGAATACCCTATCTACCCCATCACAGCTGGCTTTGGTCAAGAGAGATGAATTCCAGTTGAAAGAACAGTAGAGCATTCTTACAGGAGGTGACTAGTAACACCTGTATTACTTAGCCTGGCAACAAAGATGTTATAAATGCTTTTTGTAAGGGCCATGAGTAGAACACCAAGGGAAGAAAATTACTTAAAATTAGAGGATAGCATTGATACAGTGAGCAGGCAAAACAGTTATGAGAAACTTTCAGCCTCAAAATTAGAGGATCATAAATTTCAAGAAACAACATGCTGAAAGACGCTCCCAGGAGGACGGAAGAATTTAAAAAGCAAGTATGAAAACAAAACCAACGCAAGCACTTAGTTGCTTTTTAGATGGTTGCAAGTTAGAGACTTAAGTGATATACCAACAATATTAGCAGATCACACTTTTGACATTATGAGGTCTCTTACTGATCTTATTCCTACATAGCAGTACTTCCCTGTCCCTACAGGCAACTGACAAATACCATGTGCTGTTGTTCTACCAGGCCAACCAACAGAGAGAGGAGACGCTTACGTTGCCCAGGACGGAGACTCTCAAGTACAAAACGTACTTTAGAGACTCAGTTTCTAGAAATGCCTGGTACCTCCACTTTGACCTTTTTGCTAAGGAAGTAACTGGAACGCCGTTTGTGTTATCATAACACCCATTCTTTCTCAGAAGGTAAAAGAAGTCAGAGCAGACACTGCAAAGAAGGAAACCTCTATTATCTGCAGTTTATGAAGCTTTCCTTCTCCTGTCCCGTGGTACCTACCACTGAAACTCTGTTGTGACTAAGGAAAGAAAACGTGTTCCCACACCTTCTGCTGGCAAGGAGGTGGGGAGGCAGAATTCAGCTCTCCACAAAGCAAGTTATTGCAGTAAGCAGTGAGTTCCAGGATTTAAAAATAAAAAACCACAAACCATACACCACACTTTTGGATAGGGTTATTCTATGCAGAGGTTGTTTATCCAGCTTGATCCTTCTCCTGCTGTGTCACTCTGCGCCCATATGTTCTTGTTTGATATCTCCCAAATGTGTGCGCGCAGGGGTGGGGGGTTGGAAATATGCCAGAGTTAATACTTTCAAAAAAACATAGGAATACTATAACAGTGTAACTTTGAGATTTTGTAACTGAGTTATTAACAACATTCAAGACAACGGATATTTCAGAACGGGTTACAGAAGGGAGAAAGTCAAAACACTAATTTAACTCTGCCGTTAGATCCATTAACAGTACCACCAGGTTTTGATCTGCCATCTTATCAAGCTGACCTTCCAAATAGCCTGACATAATTCTGTTGAAGGAAAACAATACTCCAAATGTAAAAATCTGTGAAGAAGAAATCATTTCTTAGTTGAATGGGAACGGCTTTTAGATGAACACACATTAAGCAATTCTGCAATGCACAGCAACCTACTTTTTTTTAAATGCTCCAACACCACTAAAATAAGATTAAAACTAATTGCATTAAGACAGGTGAGATCTACCAGGGTTTCCGGTAATTTCAAGTGGTCGTGAAACTGCAACAACAAAACAGATGCAACACTAGCTCTTAGCAATCTGACTGTTCTAAACAAGTGGAATTGACAGTGCGTTTCTGGTGACACTACCTACAGATGTCACCAGCAGGAAGCTTAGTTAGAATTTCAGTGTAAAATCTCGATCTGATAGAAACTCAGACTTCATCTGAACAAAATACATAAAGAAAAGAGTTCTGAAAAAGTTTAAAAAAATTAAAAGTGCTCTCAAAAATTAACTCATTACAACATTTGTATTTACCTTAAGTTTCTAAGCACAGTTCTCAGCTTCTAGCTTATTTGAGTTCACCTGCATACAGCACAGTCGAGCCAGAATCTTCAGTGCCCATTCTGCTCCAACTCCAGTTCAGTTTCAGCAGTATGTCAAGAACCCTTAAGCTATTAAGAAAATTTTAAAATTCCTATTCTTACTACTGTGACCACAATGCTTGAGTATTCAAACATTAACGAAAGGCATTTAAGTGGTACCGTTCCTTCACATACCAAATTCCTCAAAATGCATCTTTCCTCTTCACAGCTAACCTGAAGAGAGCTCAGTTTCCACTCTCTTCACAGAGTGTTTAAATTTGCAGATTGAGGTGTGCAATGGCATTACTCTTAACAATGCTTCATCCAATTTCAGTTATAAAAACTGATCAAAGTTTTGAGCCGGAGTCCTGTTATCAAGAGTCTAGTATAAAACATGGCTATGTTCAGCTGCAAGTCTACAAATACCTAAGCTAAATGAGAAACAGAGTATGCAGCAGAACTATATAATCTTAAAAGCTGTCACACACGAAATTTGAAGAAAGCATATTTGCTATCTTATTTTTGGCAAAGAAATATATCTGTTCCTTTGCCAAGCTTCTTGTAACTTAGTAAGGGAATGAAACTAACTTCTTTAATCCATAATCTTACGGTAGGTAGGCAGGTCTTCATTTCTGTTACAAGTGTTCTATTGTAGAAAGCTATCTGCTAAATAAATCAGGCAGAATACCACCAGAGTAAGAGATGGCAGCAAGTGTTCTCGTTACATAAACATGAAAGACACTGTGGAATAGACTGTAGCAGATCTTTAAAGCACAACTTTTATCACTTGGAACCCTGGCTTAACGTTTGCCAGAGTTATGTAGCTTCCTCCACTTTCTTTAAATGAGGTTCAGTTGAAATGGTGTTTTTCTCCAGAAATTCTCTAATTAACGTCAAATCAAGTTGCATTTTTATGCACACCTATGGTATCCCTGCCCCTGCCATTACCTGAATCCATTTATTTAGATTCCTGGTGTTACTCAGAGATCTCAAACCTAGCTATGCAGCTTTTTCTCAGGTGCTATTCACTCAAGCTTACTCACGCAGACTACAATTGTCTGCACGTTCTCATTCAAGTTTGCCATTTCCCACCTCTCCCTCACCCCTTTACAACAGATGAGTTCATCAAGCTATTATAACTGAAACAATTGCAAAAGTCCAAACAATCAAAAATTTAAAGATAGATTACAGTTCCCAATCACTAACTTGATTATAATGGGAGCGTATCTTCAAAACAAAGAGGAAGAAAAGATTCTTTCTCTAAGGAAGAGAGAGTTCCAAGTTTCTATTCAGTATACAGTTTATTAATACGCATCCTAAGTTACTTTCTTCGTTAGTTCTCTTTAAATGCATAGCTACATCTCACCTGTGATCAGAAGGTTCAGTTGCACTGCACACACCTTCCAGGAAGGGACACTCACTAGACTGAATGAGCTAATTGCAGAAGGAATTTGACATGAGAAGATACAGAACATTGTTAACAGGGAAAAGATGCCATCTTCTAGCCCTGATCTTAACCACATCTTAAAATATTACCTTGTCCAAAAATAGACATCTACCACAGACTCATACTCCAAAGGTATATGATGTAAGGCAGCAGCTTCTCACTAACTCCAGAGTCAAAGTAAGCATCTAATCTTTAGACCAGCACGAAGGATATTTAGCACAAGTTCTTTGACTGTTGGCAGGAGAGACGGGGGAGGAGTGTGTGCATATGTGTGTGTGTTTTTCTTTTCCCTTTTCTTTGGGGAGATGTTGAGCGAGAGAGAGGGAGGCAGATAGGGAGAGGTTGAAGTCCACCATCACTAGTGTTACTATGCATTGTTTACATCTTTCCTTTTTTGATGCCTCAACTCATTTACACAGCTCCTAAAAAATTCAGGTTAGGTATTATCTTCTGAGTTAATAAAGGTGTATTTTTTACTTCCACATTTATTTACCTGCACACCTGCTTTTACATTTAAGCACTCTGGGACTATGAGAGAAGGTACAAAACAGACTCCAAGCACATAAAAGCCCACAGCACAGACAGAAGATCACTTCTCCTACCCAGAATGGGTAGGACAAACAATAACAAGCTCATAGCAAGGCAAATCAGACAGAAGTTAGACACAGAGAAAGATGAGGGAGCACAAAACAGCATGCATGCTTTCTAAAAGCAAAGACAGCACAAGGCTAGACCTAGTTATGTTGGAGCGTAAGTAGGTACTAGATGACCTATGAAGGTTTGTCCCGGGCCTATTTTTCCTAATGGTTTACCTTTAGGAACTATCCCTAAAAATCAAAGAGTTCTTCATTACAGTTAGTGTTTTGCATTAGTAATAACTGATATTAACCATGCTTCAAACACATAACAGCAGTCAGCCACAAACGTGAAGGAGATGCCTGCTGCTGGATCGACTCTAACGCCTGTCTCATGACAAGCCAGGCTTCTGAAAGTTTAACACCTCTGTCCCCAAATAACACATGTACGTCGGAAAATAACACGTCTGTATTCTTTCACTTCCACCTTTACAAAAGTCTAGCAAGCCGTTGCCCTTCTTTATGTTAAGTTTACTGCATAACAACCAAATAAGTAAAAGAAGGGTTGTCAGTAAGAAGTTACTCTGACAGCAGAATACACATGAAATACACCCTGCCTTTCGGACCTTAAAAAAGTGTTCTTGAACAAAGAGTGCCAGGGACCTCAGCTTCCATTTTGAAATACCAAATTGCTTCCTATAACTCAAGGTTCACATTCCAGGAGATGACTCAGACCTTTTCGCACCTTTTAAGAAGGTCAAGTCTTGGCAGTTCAGCATGCACACTTCATCATAGAATCCTTGTAGTTTCCTCTCCACACAAACCTTTGTAGGTTTGTTGGATTTGTTGGGTTTTTGGTTTTTTTCCCCTTTGTTATCGCTCAAGAAGATGGAGCTATTTTATCAGTAGAGCGATCAATGAAAAGCTATTTATTCAAGACTAGATAAAGTCAAGTGGGGAGCGAGGCCAAGCCACCTCCAGAGGCCCAAACCGCCTTACTCTATGATTCGTGACAAGAGGGGATTTTTGGAGCAAGTGAAGGCAGCTATGGCTTAAACACCACTGCTACGACTTCTCATGCCTCTTCAATATCGAAGTCCAGTATTAGATCGCTGTGATTAACTTTGTTGATGCACAGCGAACTTTTCCAGTTTTTCCTATGCAAAAGTCTTCATTTCAAAAGTTAAACAGATTGGTCATGTGTGCCCGAACCCTGGCTGCCAGACCAAATGAAAGGAGAATATGACTGCATATTTACACAGTGAAGAGTCTACCAACTTGATGAGAAAAACTTTATCACATGGCAGGATTAGCAGAACAATTGCTCGTCAAAACTCATCTTCACACTAAAGTGACCATCCCTGGTATCTGAAAGCGTGCAGTGGAGAAGCTACATGACTTAGCGCTGTCTTTCATGCTGACTGTACACTTGGTATCATGTGTAGCTAGAAATTTCCTATTTACAAAAGATCGGTGAATCCACGTTTCAAAGTTAATCATTTTGTTAAGAAAGACATCCTGAAACAAGCAGCTACACAGAAGCATTGTGTGTATAGCTCGATCACCAGTGAGAAGCCTGAAAATAGTTTTTCTCCTTGAGAAACACATTATTTAATGTGAATAAAAAAAAATATCAGGAGGGGGAAAAGAAAAAAAAAAAAAAAAAAAAAAAAAAAGAGTTAATGTGGCTCTGTTTTGCAGATACCAGCCTCATGTCCCAAATTAGAACTTTGCTCTGAAAACACTCAGCAAGAAGTTGGTCCACGTATTGCCAGAAATTTGCTGTGATACTATATATAGATTAAATCATTAAGAGGAGATCCAAAGTAACTATTACGTCTTCAGAAAAATAAACCTGCTGACCCAAAGGCAACCTGTTATCCCACCCAAAAAATTCAGATGCGCTACTACCTTCAGAGCTAGTACTGAATGGGCAATGACAGCTTGATAGAAAAGTTCCCACTATTAATAATGCCCAAAGTGTTTCACAGGGAGTGTTACTAATTTGATGAAGGGGATGCAGATCCTCCAGCGGGCCAATGGGAGACCCCAGGAACATTCCCAGTTCAGTTTTCCACACCACGTTGTACAACTCAGGGCTTTGACTACACTTGGTCACAACAATTTAGTCTGAGACAGACCCATGATCGGTAGTGTTCTACACGACGTTTACTAATTAACTTGTTAGAAAATACAGCATGGTATATATATATACACACACACACACGACTAACATAGTTCTGAGAATGACTTACACTGCAAATTAGGTACAAATATGTAGGCTACTCAAACAATAACTTTCCTACTCATGCTGCAGCTTCATTGCATAGAAGCCAAAGGAATTCAGTCAGGTTATCTTCCCGGGTTGTCTCAAAGTAAATAACTGTACTTATCAGTGGCGTAAGGACCCATACAAAACTTCATCACGGCCTCATTCATGGTATCAAAGCCAACTGTATCACGTTTTTGCTAAACTGCTGCAGGACTACAGTGCCTCTGTTGCCTATAGCTTTGAGCCTCAAATTTAGGAACGATTTTGCGAGAACAAGTTTTCATTACTTTTTTTTTTCCTATAATATTTGCATTCTGGGTTTGAAGAAAACAGTAAAAATGCTATAGAAAAAGGAAAATAAAAAATAAACTTGTGCATTGAGAAAGACAGTCCTGATTTAATTTACTGGGAAGATAAAGGTTGTTTCCCTAATGGTCACTTTGGTCTGAAGAACTTTTGCAAGACATCAAAAGACTCCATTTTCATAAGCCTCTTACTCAACAGGTCGGCACTCCCACTGAAGTCGATCTGCTGTATTAGTAAGTAGTAATGTCACACTGTGGATGACCTACAGTTTTTCTACTAACAGCAAAGACCTGTTTAGGCTCCTACCTAGGGAGTATCTGGAAACCGAAGAACATTCAGATTTAAAGTTGCCAATTCAAGCTTACTACTCCCCATTTTTTCAGACAGATGTTGGGGGTGGGGAATCAGACTACCTATATTTCTAACACAACAACAGGATACACCAAACAAAAACAAGTAAAAGTACTCCTCCATTTTAAGATCAAAACCAGTGTATACACAGAATCAAGCCATTCACTATCAGCTACATTTCACAAAGTGAGAAACTATGACAAGTTAAAAACATGTAAGTTTCCAAAAAGCAGAAGTATTATTTACATTATTGACTCACCAGAACACTGCTTCTAAACTTCTCAGTTCAGATATAACATTAATTTTAAAAATATTAGCTGCAAAACCTGAAATACTGATATTTTCATAAATACATTTCAATCAGCATTTATTAAAGAGGCTACTAAACAATAGAATGGTATACCGTTGTTTTTCAAGTATTGCCTTCATGTTCATTATGGATATTTTTCATTAAGCTAAAAGTTTTTAAAAATATCTATAAATTGAAAACTTAAAAACGTTACAAATCTGTTTGAGCAGAAATCAAATACCAAAAAACACCCCTCTGCAGTTAGCAGTCTAGTCTTGGGGGTGGGAGGGAAGAGAAGGAGAACTGGAGAAGAGAATATACCCGAGATAAACCAAAGTAATCACAGCAATGCTTGCTAGCTTTTAAAGTCTTACAAATAAAGTATATCCACAGTAACAGTTCCCCTAAGAAAAGCTTGTGAAATTAATTTAAATTTAAGTCATTACAATGCCTCTTCTTTCTCATTATGAAGGATGTACTTCATATTTGCCAGGTAGCAACTACTCAGCTCCTCCTTCTGACAACCTTTAAAGTATCAGGAAGCTCAGTACTCATAATACGCACAATAGATGGGCTGTGGAAGTTACCCTGTTTGAGTAAAGTTTTGTGTTACGGTGTTAGAACCTCTGGATCAACGTCATTTCTGCTGAACAAGACAGGAAGGGGGAAAAAAAAAAAAAAAGAAAAAAAAACACGACTAAGTCTTTTGGAAAAAAATTATTTCGAATTAAAATTATTCCTGGGTTGCTAAACATAATAAAACCATCCTCAAAACAAACTGCACACACTCTAAAAATGCTCCCAAGTTGCATGCCAGACTCACAGAATAAATTTAGGCCAGTACCAAGCACTCGTTTCTTCCCTGTGTGTAAATGCGACACAATCAGGCCTCACACGCAGGCCTCTCGCTCCAATACAGGCAGGACCTTTGTTCCATACGTCGATGTTTTTCCCCCAAAGCCCTTGCCACAACTTTCCATTCTTTCCTCTATTATTTTCCGGTTCACAGTCTAGACTTTCGGGCTCCCGTTCCGTGAAAACCCCAGGCTGGAGAGAAAGCCAGTGCAGTAGGAAGTGGGGGGTGGAAGAAGGAACAATAAAAAAGTTGAACAGCAGGAAGACGGGCCTACAGGTCTGGAGAAAGCCCCGGTACCGGTTTGTTTCCCAGCCCCGGAGAAGCGAAGCAGCGACCGGGGGAGGGGGGGGCGGCTGCCGCCGGTGCCACCGGCACCCCCAAACTTCTGCCGCTCCCCACCCCCGCAGCCGGGGAGAGGAAGGAGGAAGAGCCGGGCAGGAAAGGCAGAACCCAGCGTTTGATCAGCCTCCAAGTACGACGCATTATGCAAGCAAACGCGAGGACCGGACAACTTGCTTCTTAACTGAAAGCAACAAAAACATCAGCTCTAAAGCGTTAACGGCGAAAAAAACCCCTCCGGGGTTTTTAACCACCCGAACTCCGACCCTACAGCCGCCTCCATTCTCTTCCCACCTTCTTCCTCCCCCCCAAAAGCTTGTGAAATATGGACGTCGGCCGATTATTTAGCATTTTTATCGAGCCAGGCAGGGCGGAAGGGAAGAGGAGTTGCTTTTCTTTATTTTTTTTTTCTTTTTTTTTTTTTCCCCAAGATATTCGA
>WHYT01017040.1:158269-168889 GCA_009806455.1 Tetrax tetrax
GTGGGTGCGGGGGAGAAGGGGGGGGATGTGCGGGCGGGGCGGGGCCGGCAGGGGAGCGGGGCTCTGCCGGCGGCGGGGGCGACGACCCTGCCCGGCCACCGCGTTCCGAGCGGGCCTGCTTCTTTAAGAGGGGGCCGGGCTGCCGGTGACCCCGCGCGCTGTCCGCCTCTTCCTGGTTGCCATAGACACCCCCTCCCAGCGTCCCAAAATGGCCGCCGCGCCGCGGGAGGAGGCGTTCGAGAGGCGGCGGGCGGGAGCTGTCTGCCCCGCCGTTCTCTTCCCCTTACCTCGCTGGTTTCGCCGGTTCCTCCTGGAGGCAGCAGCCGTCCCGGGGGAAGGGCCGGCGAGGAACGGAGGGGCTCGTAGTCGCCGATGGATGCCGCTGCCGGGAAGCGGTCCCCGGTGAGTGCTGCTGGTTTGGGCTGGGAACGCCGGGCCGCAGCCGTGGGGTGCGGTGGCGGCATGGAGCTGGGGAGCGGGTAAGGGTCTGCTGCCAAAAAGGGCTGTTTCCTAGCACACGTGAAAGCGTCTCTGTACGTGGGAGATTCCTGCTGCCTAGAGTAGCCCAAGGAAGGGGCTCTGAGTGAGGACCGGAGGAAAGGAGGGGGGAAATAAAGGTCTCTCAAAACTGTGAGGTAGTAGCCTTGCTGTCCTGGTTTCAGCTGGAGCTAACTTTCTTCCCAGTAGCTGCTGTGTTTTGGATTTAGCATGGGATTTGGTAGGTGAAGAACATTGGTAATACACCGATGTTACTAGTCATTGCTAAGAGATCGAGGGCTTTTCTCAGCTTCCCAGGTTTTGCCAAAGCTCAGGTGAAGAAGCTGGGAGGGGTATAGCCCGTACCACTGACCCAGACTGGCCAAAGGAAGTATTCCATACCGTACCAGAGGAGTTGGCTGATGGGCAGCTCTCTCGCTTTCCCTAATTCTGCAGTCACTGCTCAGGACAGGCTGTATCGGCTGTTGGGCAGTGAGAAATACTCCATTGTTTGTTTTGTCTATTTTATTATTATATATATTATATATATATTATATACATTATTTTTATATATGTTATTTTCACTACCTCTTGCTTTGCTGTCCTAGTAAAGTGTAGTTATCTCAACCCACAAGTTTTTCTTTCTTTCTCATTCTTTCCCCCATCTTCCTGGGGAGTGTGGGGCGGGGAGCGAGCGGCCGCGTGGTACTTGGCTGCCGACTGCTGTTAAACTACAACACTTGCAAAGAAGTGTATACGCATCTGTGATTTTGAGCCTTAAAAAAAAGCTAAGTCTACTCTCAGAAATGCCTCACAAACAAATGAGATGCTAACATTTAAAGTAAATAACAAATCTTTAAATAACATCACAGTAGTTCTACTAAGGAAAGACAAGTTTAGTTGCACTCTCAGAGTAACTAGACTTAAGGCAGAGAGAAACAATAGGCTAACATCTAATTCCCAGAAAATAAAATTAAATTGCCCGTCTGGGAATGGGAAGACACTGTATATTTTCCATATGGAACGCAAAGATGTTTACGTGTCCTGCCTTATGGCTGTGTATGTAACTGGCTTTCCGATCAAGGATATAAGCAGCGCTTATTTCTCTCCTTGAAGAGATTTTTTTTTTTAAAAAAACTTTTTTTTTTAAAATATGCTGCAAAATGTGCTATGTGAACGTTTCTCAGAATAATCTAATAATAATAATTGATGAGGAATATTTGACAGTAAACAAATGAGACTTCACAAATCTGATCATGAGTTTCAGAGATTATGAAGTAAAAATGCAAATCTCCCATAATTTTTATTTCATTTTGGCCTGTTTTGACCGGGCTGACTTTGTATGTGTAAGAGATGAACATAGATGATTGTCTGAGGCTGCACATATTGATTTAGAAGTTGTGAAGTTCCAAAATTTTTTTCTGAGAAAGTTTTTAAAATATCTCACCGGAACAAAAAAAAAACCAACATATTTTCAAACTAGAAGGAAGTTTTTGTTTTGTGAACATATTTTCTTCCAGGGGTGCAGCAGTTGTCAGGTTTGTAATGGAGAAATTGGAGGGAGAGAGAGGTGACAAACTGAAGTTCAGCTGCAACTCCAAATGATGTATGTTCTGTATATTATGTGCTCCTTCTTTTGGTCTTTTTGCCAAGATTTTCTTTTAAAATCACCAGTCTTTAGCAGTTTCAGAAGAGGTTTTACTTTCATTCTCCTAAAAAAAAAAAAATTTTTTTTCAGGTAGAACTGACAATGCAACCTTAAGAGAGCTTTTTGTTCCACCAGAACTGAGAGTAATTACGGTGCTGGCCAGTAGCTGGGAAAAACATGCTTTTCTGTAACTGTCAGTGGAAGTAAGTTAAAATTCTTCCGTAACCATTTACTGTACGAAAGCATTACCAGAAAGTTAGTGTCATTAGAAAAAAAAACTGTTTTGGATTATTTGAAAAACTTTTTCTTGGTTTTTATGGCAGTAAGATCATTTGAGTATGACACAGTGGATGTATGTATTTGAATATATCCCTGTATGCTCTGAAGGTGATGTATCTGATTGCCTTTAACAGCCCTGATTGCAGGGCTGTTCAGCCTGGAGAAGAGGAGGCTCCGGGGAGAGCTGAGAGCGGCTCCCAGTGCCCAAAGGGGGCTGCAGGAAAGGTGGGGAGAGACTCTTCAGCAGGGCCTGGGGTGACAGGACGAGGGGTGATGGCTTTAAAATAGAGGGAGGGAGATTTAGATTACACATCAGGAAAACAATTTTTACTGTGAGGGTGGAGGAGCACTGTCCCAGGTTGCCCAGAGAGGCGGTGGATGCCCCATCCCTGGAAACATTCCAGGCCGGGTTGGCCGGGGCTCTGAGCAACCTGATCTGGTGTCCAGGTTTCAGCAGGGATGGAGTTAATTTTTTCTTCTCAGTAGCTGGTATGTTTTGGATTTCGTGTGTGAAGAATGTTGACAAACCCCCTGATGATAGGAGTTGTTGTGAATGACACCAAGGACACCGTCCTGCTTTCCAAGTCTCGCTAATTTGCAGATGCAGGAAGCTGGGAGAAGGACAGACGGAATAATTGATCCAAACTGGCCAAAGAGAGTATTCCATGCCATAAACGTCATGCTCAGTATATAAGTGGGGGCTGGCCAGGGCGGGTATCTGCCTTCCTGGCATCCATCTTTCTCTTCAGTTTGCTGGCATCGTTCCCTCTCCCTTGCTGGCTCCCTTTCACTCCTTTGCTTGCCGCTCGGTTTTGTTTCCGTGATCGCTGCTCGGGACAGGCTGTATGGGTCGTTGGGACATCGGGTGGTGAGAAAACATACATTGTTTACCTTGTATATTTTAATATCCTTATATTCTGTTATTATTGTAGTTTTCCTTCGTTATTTTAGTAAATTGTTGTCATCTCAACCCACGAGTTCTCCTTCCTTCCCAATTCTCTCCCCCATCCCACCTGGGAGGGGGAGGGTGAGTGCAAAACTGTGTGGTGATTGGGGCTAAACCATCACATCTGGTTGGAGATGTCCCTGCTCCTGGCAGGGGGGTTGGGCTGGGTAGGCTTTGGAGGTCCCTTCCAACCCAAACCATTCTGTGATTCTATGAAAACTTTCCAGTTCGATCCCCTTTGAGTTCACTATTGCTGAAAACAACTAACTTCCCATAAGTAATCTCTGCGGTTTTACCTGCTGTACACGTAAAACTTCTGGGTGCTAGTTAGCCTGTCTGCAGGCTGTGGAGTCTCCTGAGAAGATATCCGTGTCGAAAAGAGTAATTGCCTCACTGGTGTGCCTGCTTGTGTATCGTGTGAAATATATTTAGCCATACTGTGGTAGCATCTAGGAGGCCTAGTTGTTGATTCGTGTTCCCAGTGTGCTGTTTTGCAGTCTCCTAATAATTGTCATTGCCTGAAACACCTTACAGTGTAAGTTTCCAGCCTTGCATATAGTTAAATGAATGTTGAGATTTGCTACCTTGAATAGTCCTATTCTTCAAAGTCAATGTTTTCAAAACAGTCCATTGTTTTTCTCTAAAAAGATAAAGGGAGTTCATGGCTGGATTTCTATGAAGGTACCCCTATTTCTGTGTGTGCATTGCCGTACTTTGAATTGTCTACTTGGGCTTTACGTGAGCAGGTAAATTCAGCTCCTTCAGGATGAAGTTGTTAATTTCCTGGGCAGCTCCAGAGTTAGTGTACTGGTGGTCATGGACAGGATTTTCAGGTATCAGCTGACTATCAAGTCAAACTGTCAGAGAACCAGAAACCCTTTACAAATACAGAAGATTTTAAGAATGTGTTTGGGTAAAAAAAAAATTGGTTGGCCAAGGAGGCCATATCTGGGGGGAAGAGCAAGTCCACGGCAGCAGGCCTTGTCTTCAAACAAGCCATGTGACATGTCCTGTGGCGCTCGCTTAGCTATTTCCCATATTCTAGGGAACTGATGTCTGTCTGCCACCGTGCAACCTGGTATGTTAGGGATGTTCTCCAGAAGGCATCTTTGAAGTGTGCTGCTGCCGCGAGATCAGCAGAGTAGGCCCGAACTATTGTATAACTAAAAATAAATTAACTGCAACTGCTGTAAATTAAAAGAAAGGATGCCTCTAAGAGCAGAGTTAAGCATACACTAAGAAGTTTGCTGAAGCCAAGTGCAGGACAACAGTCCAATAAAAAGGACGAGAGAGATAAAAAGAGCACCTACAGTACGATACCACAGGGGCGCATATCCTCAGCGGTAAGCAGGTAAATTATTTTATTACTGCAAAAATAAATTGGAAAATGTTTATTTATTACTTTAAATATTGTCAATTGTAATAACAGCAAGGTATACTTCAGCATGCTTGTTTGTGTTTAACTCAAATCTGGAGAAACTAGGACACCTGGAAAAAGGAAAGCAAGGCCTCCTGCAGGCAGACAAGATATTGGAAGCAGAGAAAAGCAGGGGCTACTTTGAACTCATCTGAGCAATCAAATGCAACAGTAGTTGGGGGGAAAAAATAGCGAGAGATACAACCACTTTTCTCTGTGGAGGTATTTGTGTCCAAAATGTGACAAGGAGACCCTGATGGTAACTTTCCGTTTTGCAGCAAGAGACAGCTTCTGTCCCAGACACAAGTTCACCTTCAATTAAATTTCAAAATCAGAGCTGTTATTCAGGACTTTATAAATAAAGTTATTGCCTACTCAGTAGCGAGCATGCATTGAGAAGTTAGGAAGTTAGTTTCTGCATAAGCTACTTCAAGGAGGAAGCATAAGGAGAAGGGGAGAGCCTTCTAACTCTTTGCAAATAACTCTTCTAAAAGTAAACTCTGTAGAAGTACAGGTGCATAAGTGGGTATTCATGGAATATGGTTCAACCACCTGGATTGTGTCGAAGGAGAGATTGTTTGAACCATCAGTGCAAAGGCTTTTTTTTTTCAAGTAGCAATCATTACTTTACAAATGCGGGGAAACTGTCCCACATATTTCACCCTGTATGCGCATCTGCCAGTCCCACTGCAGAAATATAAGACTGAAGGAGACTACTTCATGTCACCAAGTCCTATTCCCTGCTGTTCCATCCACCCACGTAACAGATCGTCATAGCATAAATGGGACTTATGTGTTTCAAAGGTAGTGAGGCTTTTTTTTCCCTTGCTACTTCGCACAGGACAACTGCTCCAGATCTTCACTTCTCTGATGGTTAGAAATGCAGTTACACAGACTGGTTTACAGCTTATTTTGTGTGTGGATATCTTTTAGCTTGAATGCTGCCCTTGTGTGTAGGTAACAATGTTATATGTGTGTGTATCATGTAAAATGTTATATATATTTAATAAATAGGCCCTCTTGGTAGGTTTTGTTTTGGTTTTTTTTTCAGTCTCCACTTGTGAAACAGACTCTCTACTTCCTGGTCACTTTAGATTTATTTTTTTTTTGCTGCATTTCTTCCCATTAGAACTTTTATTCCTAATAAGTCTTACGAGTGCCATGTGCAAAGGCATTGTTACTTCCCTGTGTCTTCTGGAAAATTCTGTGTGATTTAAATTTTAGGATTGTATTTAACTTTCTCTACCAAAATCACATTAGTGACTCTTGATCATTCTTTGATCAGTTGTTATTCCAATGTCTTTCTCCTCCTCTGTCAACTTTCAGTTTATAACCTTTTGGTCTATGGCAGAAATTATTTCTCAATGACTGACTTTGCTATTTACACTTCACAATTTCTTACAATTTCTTTATCCTTTTTTTTTTTTTCTCTCTCTTCCCCCCAGCTCCCTGCAGGGAGTGCTTTGAGTAGCTATGAAGGAGAAGTTGGTGTACATAACAAACATATTAAACAGAAGAACATGCTTGGCCGTAAAGTGTGTACTAGGAATCCTGCAACAGTGGCTAGTTTTTGTTTTCTCTGAGTGCATGTAATATTACATAGAATGGGAATCTTTTTTTTTGTCTCAAGACTGACATCAAGGATGGCAACTTGTTTAACTTCCTTCTGCCTTTCATTGCACATTGTTTTCAATCACTCTTGAAATGCCAAATTAATATTTGATATACCAGTTATAATGCGGCAAGCTTTGTTACAAGGTTTGTATTTGTACAAAGCAAAAAAATCATGTGGCTTCCAACCTGAGAGGACTTAAGATAGCCACACAAACAACCTTTCAAAAGAAAATGTCTTATAAATTGTCTAACAGATTATAAGTACAGACTGGAAAAGTGCAAGAGAGGACTCGAGGTTGTGGGGTAGCGTAGAAAAGGTTGGTTGCTCACTTTGGTCAAACAAGGAATATAGTCTGGTGCTTAATCTGTGTGTAGGACAGTCTGATAACTAGGAAGATGAGGCTGGTAACAAAAGAAACATAATGGGAAAATGATCCACTGAAAGTGTAATTAATACTAGCATCTGTTCACCATTTAATGAATGCTGCACTAATCAGGGGATTCTGTCATGTTAGTAAAATGTTTAGCTGCTTCCACGTAAAGGCAGGCATCATACATATATAGTGTAAGAAACTGATGCAGTTCTGTGCAATATTCCACATATGATCTGCTCATATAGCAGTCAGGAAAACTGAATTTTATCCAATATATAACTGCAGAATTGCATGTTTTGTCAGGGATCAGCAACCAGATTCTCTAACAGATACATACGGGTCATCTAGATGAGCAAATAGTGTAAGTAACTAGGCAAACTGTTCTGATGACTGTTCTTGTTCTTTACCCATCATTGCTCCTATTGTTTAATGTTCACTTGTACATCTTCAATCAGTTTCTCATTAAATCAATACATTCTGAGCACAGCGTATTATTTTGGATGCTGAGAACTACCGTATTTTCTTAAAAGATCCTGTAATTAATTGTTTTCATTTAAAAATAAAGTTATTTTCCGGCTTTTTTAGTTGCAAGCAAAAATCCTGAACCTACAGCACTATAGTCTTAAAAAAACATTTTATTTGCATTTGAAACCTGAAGGATGCCATACCAGTTATTGTCTAGCTGGACCAATTCTACTGAAGTCTCTTCTTTGACACGTCAAATGGAGAATTTGAGTTCTTAACAAAACAAAGAGAGCACAGAAATTTCTCTAAAGGGGCATTAAAAAAAGATAATTTTGTTATGAGCTATTTGTATAGAGGACTTCAAATGCATAAAACTAGCAACTTTTTGTTGTTACTATCTTAAATTAGAATCGTTTCATGCATAGTTTGTTAACTTCAGGGGAAGGAAGCCACTTTTTTCCAGCTCAGGAAATATTCTGTGACGCTAAAAAACTGTATTTCCAAAATAACTGGACACTTTCATGGTAATGGAACCACACAGTATTAAACAACTATTATTATAAGGAGAATGTTTGTTAAGCCTGAAATATGTGGGGAAATATCTTCTGCTTTTTCACTATCTCTAATTCGGATGTCTAAGTAAACAGTAGGGCTGCTTGGAAAATGGAAATAGTTTCTCTGATGAAATAAGGCTGTCTTGGAAAAACATGAATATTGTTGTCAGGTGTTTCTGTCCAAAGCTATGTTGGTTTATCAATGCTGTGATGCTGTGTTACAGTTTGGATGTCTGGTAGTATCTCTGACTTCTTCCACCTCTGGATGTATGCAGTTGCTAGGTCTTATCCATAAGGTGTGGGGGAAGATTTGGGAGTGCTTTGGTCATGCTGCAATACTGAAGATGTAATCCATCACAAGAACCAAACTGACATAGGAAAATTTGGACTTTTAATAGTTGGAATGCCATCTGAGATGCATTGCAGTAGTAATATTGGCATTGCAGACCTTTCCTTATTGGTGGATCAAGGTTTCCCTGCAGAAGACAGCAATATAAGTGGTGGGTTTTTTCTTCCGAAAACAGTCAGTTCTCTTGGGTTTTGGATTGTTGTTTTGTTCTGTTTTCTCATGAACATTACTAAATTCTTAACCCTGTGAAACATTCATTTATAAATTTGAGATGAGAAGTATAACTGATATTGAGTCCTTAAGTGTTTGTCACCTGTGAAGTTCAGGTGTTTGTGAGCCCACGATAATTCAGTACTGTCATGTGGTGTTATAAAATTCCTTTTTCAATGGTGGTTGAGCTGTTATTTGAAGATGCATTGGAGTATTCTCATATCCGTTTCAATTAAGCTGTGTTAAAGATACTAAAGTGATTTTAGTTAATTCTCTGTTACCATTATTTACTTTTAATGTGTTTTTCTGTCTCACTGGTAGCCTAGAGATTACTTTTGTTCTTTTGTCTAGGCTGGTTTTTGTCCACTTGTAACTACTCTTTAGTGTAGAGGCAGCAGTATCACACTGAATTGCAATGTTTAAGCTCCCATTTTATTTTAAATTCTAAGCATGGCTTTAATATTTGTGGCTTTCTTCAAAGGTATCATGTTCGATATAGTTCTACCTGCCAAGAATGATTTTCAGGTCATGAAGGTGTAACAGTTTCTCAAGGTAAGCAACCACCACCATCTTCTGCTTAACTAAGTAAATGTTTCCTGCGGTACCTGAGTGTCTGTTGTTTACATGTTTATTGTCAGTGCTTGTTCTTCCAGAGAAATATTTAGTTATTATATTCTTCGCTTGCCTTACTTTAAGTAGTACTTCCCTTAACGCTGTTGCTCTCTGTCCTAGGAAACCTCTAGAGTAATTTTACTTTTGTGTTACCAAAGGTAAGTTTGTGTTCTCATCTGTTGTCTTGTTTCGCTTCTTCCTGCTTCAAGTTAGGAAAATAATTATTTCTTCTTTTCTGTTGCCTTTATTTACCAAGAGCAATTTTCCTTATTTCATTTTCCACATCTGTAGCAGCATTCATCATGAAGAACCATCAGATATGTTTACTTGACTAGGTGTACCATAAATATATACTTTGTTCAGTTATAAAAAAATCAGTTAAAACTCGATAACATGTTCAAGGGAAGGAAGAAGGAAAGGAGAGTAGAAGGCAAAGGTAGGAAAGGATCAGGATTTTTATCTCAAGGTGCTAGGCTATGAAAGGTTTTACCTAAAGATGTACGAGTGTAATTTAAAATCTATTTTTAAACAAACTTGCTAAAGCTCATCTAAACTGCTCTATGGATGCTTATTGTAAAGACTGACTTTATTTTGATTGGGTATAAACTAAATCAATTTGTGTTCAACTGAAATAAGCCTAAACTAAACCAAAGTAAAAGCGCCTGCAGCTTTTGGATGGACTTCGCTGAATTAGATTAAAATTGTGCACTGGGTACAACTAGTATAAATGTCATTTGTTGGATAAAACCGGAATTAGACAAATTATCTTGACAAGTGTAGTAACCAGAGGAAAGACCACTAGTGCACAGTAAAATGATAAAAATAATTTGTCCAAAAAGGGAAAATGGTACTGCAGAAGCCTAGGAGAATGTCTGAACCTAGGGTTTTAAATAACATACTAGGATGATAGTGACCAGTAGAGTAAAAAGAAGGGCAACAGATGGGAATTGCAGGCAAGAAAAGTTGTGTGACCCGAAAGCATCAAGAGAGCAAGCAGATACCTGTGACAGAAAATGCAATGTATGTTTTTAATATAAGTGCGTGTCAAATTACCATGACAACCGGTAATGAAAGGATAGATTTCAGCATTCGCTAAGGTGGTGCAACAGCTGAATTGTGCAATTGTTCATTCCTGTGCAGTTTACCATGAGACTGAAACCTACAGGTAATGAGTGTTAAGTTTAATGTAAAACCAGTAATTAAAATTGGACTGTACGAAAGTCGTATTTGAAGAAACAGGAAGGAAAAGAACTTTTCAAAGAGCATACTACCAGTAGTACTGAGTTGATAACTGATAGGGAAAAAGGGCATACTTGTCACCACAGCTTTTTCTGAAAACTGGAGACACAGATATGAATCCAGTACGTCAGAAGGCCTGCACAGTGTGATGGTTCTTCAGTGTTCCTGTCATTTGGTAAGGTGGAATTAAAGCTGACAGCAAGGAATTAAGGAATTAAACAGACAGCAAGGGAACTTTGAAAAGCACATTGAGAACATTCTTTAAAAGTGTGATGAGATTTTTAGGGGCCAGTGCAATAGATGTTTCTCAGAATTTAGAGTAAGAGATGTCAGAGCTGGACATGAGTTGAGCACATAGGATATAGGAATGTAGTTTTCAGCAGATATTGCATTAGACTGTTTGCAGGTATATACAAATCAGGATAGAATCACAGAA
>WHYT01017040.1:193152-211950 GCA_009806455.1 Tetrax tetrax
GAGGAGGCCACGCAGATGCTGAGAGGGCTGGAGCAGCTCTGCTGTGAGGCCAGGCTGGGAGAGCTGGGGCTGTTCAGCCTGGAGAAGAGGAGGCTGCGGGGAGAGCTGAGAGCGGCTCCCAGTGCCCAAAGGGGGCTGCAGGGAAGGTGGGGAGAGACTCTGCAGCAGGGCCTGCTGGGACAGGACAAGGGGTGATGGGTTTAAATTAGAAGGAGGTAGGTTTAGATTAGATATTAGAAAAAATTTTTTACAATGAGAGTTGTAGAGCACTGTCCCAGGTTGCCCAGAGAGGCGGTGGATGCCCCATCCCTGGAAACATTCCAGGCCAGGTTGGCCGGGGCTCTGAGCAACCTGATCCGGTTGGAGATGTCCCTGCTCCTGGCAGGGGTTGGACTGGGTGGGCTCTGAAGGTCCCTTCCAACTCTAGCCATTCTGTGATTCTATGATCCGGGTAATTCCATTGTGACCCATGGCCGGGTGTTACGTGCCATGTCCGGGATTAAGTATTTGAGCTGTAAAACCTGTTCTTAGCATTATGGTCTGTATTAGTGCAATGTCTAGAAACTTCAGCCACGGACCAGGATCCCCTTACGCCCGACTCATTACCAAACAAAAAATCATTGCCGTTCCTAGAGAGCTTGCATTTTCAGGCTTTGACAAAAGATAGGAGCACAAGGAAAGAGATTTTTTTTTTTTTGCAAAATTTTTGTACAGCTTGCAGCAAGGAGCTGTAAGAAACAGAGGAGGAGGAAGTGACACCATTATGCTTTGACCCGGCACAAGCCCGGGAGAGGATTCCTGCGGTGCGCTGCGAGAAAGCCTTGCGACCGCCGAAGCGGCGCGTTCAGTGCAGCCGCCAGGGGGCGCAGGTGGGCGCGGCGGGGGCGGAGCTCGGGTATGCTCCGCCCCCCGGGGTGACGTAGGCGGGAAAGCCCCGCCGGGACAGGGTCAGCGACTCGCTGCCTGGGGATTTCTGGTGGAGCGCTGTACTGGGGAGCGCTGGTGCATGGTACCAAACCCAGGCTGCACTGGTTTGAACTTCACGGTGCCCCTTTCCTGTAGGAACAGCAGAACCCAGTGAGACCCCCTGCAGCGCTGCGTCCAGCTCTGGAGCCCCCAACAGCAGAAGGCCGTGGAGCTGTTGGAGAGGGTCCAGAGGAGGCCACGCAGATGCTGAGAGGGCTGGAGCAGCTCTGCTGTGAGGCCAGGCTGGGAGAGCTGGGGCTGTTCAGCCTGGAGAAGAGGAGGCTCCGGGGAGAGCTGAGAGCGGCTCCCAGTGCCCAAAGGGGGCTGCAGGAAAGGTAGGGAGAGACTCTTCAGCAGGGCCTGGGGTGACAGGACAAGGGATCATGGTTTCAAAATTGAGAGAGGTAGATTCAGATTAGATATTAGGAGGAAATTTTTTACAGTGAGGGTGGTGGGACACTGGCCCAGGTTGCCCAGAGAGGCGGTGGATGCCCCATCCCTGGAAACATTCCAGGCCAGGTTGGCCGGGGCTCTGAGCAACCTGATCTGGTTGGAGATGTCCCTGCTCCTGGCAGGGGGTTGGGCTGGGTGGGCTTTGAAGGTCCCTTCCCACCCAAACCCTGCTGTGATTCTATGAAGTTACAGACAGAGCAAGCAAACATTTAAAGAAAACTTTACGAAGTCATTTATTTTCATTTTGGGACTTCTGCAGCAGTTTTGGCCACTCATCTCTGCTTTTCCTTTGCTAAAACACGCTAGCGTGCTGTGAGCACCTGCAGCATGATCGCTTTCACAATTCCAGCACAATAAAAACTGGACCACAGGGCTCTGGAGCAGCTTTGCCGTAGGCGGTGAGTGAAGCGGTTTAAGGTACCCAGCGACACCAGCAGTATGTGACCAAAGTTATTCCAGGACTTTTGCTTTTCTGTTACTCCCTGTGACAGGCAAACCAGCCACTGGCATTGCAATCATCCAGTACAACGCCACTTAGGTCCCTGCCGTTACCGGTTTGGGGAAGTGGAATGGTTGGGAGAAGAATCAGTGTTACCATGGAATTCACAATGGGCCAGATAATACATGACACAGAGTATCTTCCTAATTCTTTTTTTTTTTTTTTTTTTGGTGATGGTTCTGTCAGGTAACAAAATACATCATTTTTTTTCTTCCTGTTTATAATATTTCCACCTGATTCTGTTCACAGAGTCATTCTGAAAGAGGGAAGCGTCTCCTGAGAAACAGGTGTAATCCCTACAGTGCTTCTAAAGCTCCTTAAAATCACATTTCTCTTCTAAGTCCAAAGGCAATTTCCTTCTTTTCCTTTCCTTGAAGGCAGATTGGTGTTTGTGACGCGATTTCTACACCCTGACAAGTTCTTTGGCAGACCCTTGCACAACTTCCTTGATTTCAGTGGGGCCATACGAATGACGTACCAGGAAAGCGTGCGGCGTCGCAGCGGCGTTTTGTGTGGCAGAAAGGCCTGAACGGGAGAACGGGAGAACGCTACCTGGCATTGGCAAAACTTCCGCGGGTGCCGTTGTGCCTTTTAACTAACACCGTGTCTTCCAGGATAGGCGGGCAGCTTGCACCACCGGTGACCTTCACATGGGGTGTCCACGTTGTCTGAACACCGTTTGTGTGGTAAATAATGGGCAATGAGTGAGCCAAATTACCACTTTAAGCCTCTACTTTCTCTTACAACGAGACACGGAATGGGAATGCACTATGGGAAACTATGGAGAACGCGTGTGACATGATTACGCCTGAAATGAAAGAACTTGCACGGGAAATGGGCTGGAAACAGTTCTTCACAAACAGATTGCAGCTGCAGCGCCGAAGCAGGAGGCAGAAACACGATGCTCAGGGCAAACAACTAACTGACTAAAGATGTGTTTTCACAAGGTGCTGTTTCTCAGGTCAGACAGACTGACTTTTCAGGGAAAGAAGATTATTTTAAGGATTGAAAAAGGAAAAACCAACTATGTCTCACTGGGGGCAACATATAAATACCACAAGGTTTAAGATGCTGGGCATCCTGAAATCGTATTGCGGTCAGCCTCATAACAGTTACTGGCAACAGAGGAGGTCGTGGCTTCTCTGCACTTCTTCAGCCTGACGTCTGTGTTCCGTACACATGCTATACGTGCACCACGCCGCACATCGGGTGCCACGGCTCTGCCATCGTTACCTTTCTAGAAAACCATCTATCGTTTCTTACTACAAAAAATTGCCGATGAATGCTGAGGTCCTTACTGCCCACCCCGGTAAATCTGCAATGTTTATAAGCCAGTAACATGTTGCTGGTTCCAGAGTTTGATGTGTGTTTAAGTGGTTTTTAAATTAATTATCCATACTTCAAGCAAATACTAATTTTGTCACCAAGAAGCAGCTGCTTTGGTGACTGAGGGTGTGGATCAAATGATAGTCCTCATCTTGGACAACCCACCCTTGTGTAGGCACTCTGCCAGAACGGTACGTGGGCAAAATTTGTCCTTGATGTTGCTGATGCGGGAACTTCTGGAAGTAACTGACTTCCATTGTTCGAGCCAAATATTGGATAAGAGACATTTGCGCTCTTACAAGACTGTAACGATGGTTACTTAGGGGTGTTGCCAAAGGCAGGCAGCTCTCGCTGACATTGCTGACTTACTCCAATGATCAGTGTCAGTAATTAAGAGGACAAATATTGCTACTCTGAAAGTATCAAAACGTGTGACCGCAGTATTTGGGTACCACAGTGGACTGTTTGAAGAGCGTATTAGGTTTACAATTTAACATGGCAAGTTCTAAGCTTGAATTTTATAAATGGATTAATACAGGGTTCTTACTATAATTCTATTTCTTTAGAAAGCAGTATTTTAATTCTTAAAAGGTATTTGCTTATTTAGATTAAGAATATTTTGTTCTCCAACTATATGCAAATGTTCTTGAAGCGTTTTCTGACTGCAGATCTTCAGGCAGAAGAAACACGTTGTATATTCTTTTCTCTTTGTGACTGTTTCCTTTTAGGACACTGACAAATACAAACTTCACAATGTACATGAAATACTGTATTCATAAACTTTCTGTTCTGTGCAATAAAACACTATAAAATGTAATTTTGCTTTAGACAAATGATTTTAAGAACTATGGTATACGAGCAGGGCTTCTAAACAACAGGCCTTCTTTTCTCACTTTCGGACAATTTTCCACCAATGAATTATTTTCTTCGCTTGTGCTCTCGTAACAGACTCGGGCAGTTTCGGGTTAGGAAACTGGAAGCCCTGCTAGCCAACGTGGAGTGAGTGAGTATTAATTTAAAAACCTAATTTAACTCGATTTTCTCAACCTGCCTTCCCTTCTCCTTGATCAACCATGTACCCGTCCCTTCTGTTATGAGAAATAAGACCAATCATTTTGCAGGAGCATCTTCATTTTTAAGCAATTAGTAAATGAGCAGAAAGTGAAATGTGGGGGAACATAAGTTTATTCCCATCACGTGGCCCAGCAAGGACTTCTGGAGACAGATAAATTGCAGGTATCATAACCGAACAACGTACTGTTCATTACAGGACTACGCAAATACAGTTCATTTTGACAAAAGACAAAGTGCAGAACTAAGTATAAGGGATACATATCTTTCAAAAAGAAAAAAAAAAAGGGAATTGAGGGAAATCATAACTTCATTATATACGTATATTTTACCAGGAAAAGATAGCTCAGATAAAATCAGCTGTCAGCAGCATTCCCACCAAGGAGACGTGAAACTCGTAACAAAAGAATGGACGTGAAAGTGTGGTTCATGCGAACGTTTTCTCCAACACAAAAGCTGATTTGACAAAATGGCCGAGTGCGTGTTCACACCGTGTCTTGCGGTTCACTGCCACCTCAGCTGCTTTCATATGAAGTGTAAAGGCCATACATAACTATCCTACCTGAACGAACTCATCTAAATCTGAAGGCAGTTTGGGCTTTTCTTTTTGAAGTGGGCTCGTTTTGAAGGATGTCCCTGCCAACAGTTGTAGAAGCACGAAACTCAGCCGGTGAATTGAAATATAGGTAAGTTGAGGTTCAGAACTTTTTTTTTTTAACCAGCCTTGCAGCTATGGAAAAGATCTGTATAACGACATTGTTGCATACTGAATCAATATTTGTGCAATATCGTTAAGAGTACCAGTTGTTATTCGAGAATTCCAGCAGCATGTGTCAGTCTTAAACTAAGAACCTGGTTTGTCAGGAAAAAAAACTTTCGTAAAGCAAGTGGGAAAAAAAACCTACAGTGCCTTGTAGTTGATACAGGAAAATTATCACCAGACTCACCTGTTGTTGTGTACCATCATACACAGCATTCAGCGTTGATTACCAGACACTTAACGGTAATTAAGAAAATATATTTGAATATTTCAAATGGTCTGTAGCTCTTCCTTGCTTTGCATGATCTAATTTTCTAGGCAATAAACATCTGACACGTGACCGGTCATAGACAGGCCATTGCGTACGTTGTGAGCAGCAACATGACCGCTCATAAAAGGTTCTGTTACCAAATTAATTGCAGCAAAATTTAGCATGCTGCCCTCCCATTCTTTCTAAAATTGTACCGGGCCAATTTTGTGCAACTCTGTTTCCTCAGTACTGTTCACTTGACACGGAGGGAGTCAGTGGCAACGACTCGAATTACGTACAGTAGCCAGAACTCCAGCTGTTTCTGGGAACATTTTCCAGTTCCATTTTCCAGACCAGCAACAGTATTTCCCACGTGTTGTGTGGTTCTGTTTGTCCTGCTTCCAGTGCACGAAGTGTCACAGCATTTATAACGCAGCCTATGTCTTGAGGATGGCTACTTCTTATCCAGGTGATACTTTAAAAATTAAAATAAAAAAATCCTTCAAGTAGAGAGTCATTTTGGAAAAACAGAAGAACATTTCTTCAATTTTGCATGACGTAAATAGTAATTTTAATACGCTGAATTAATTGAATAACTGTACTAGTATTTCAACTTAACTAGCCAGGTAAGAAAGAAAATAATTTTCTCGTACTCTGTAACTAATCTTTTGTCAGACAGAACGCAGAGTAGGAAGGACTTTTATAGATCATTCGTATCCTGATGGAGTTATCTTGTAGGATTCGTGTAAATCAGGAGTGACTGCACTGCAGCCCACGGACCTTCGCCAGTGGTGAAAAGTTAACAGCGAAGCAGGGGTAAAGGCTCCCAGCATTCTTCCCGTTTTAAAAGACTAGCAGGGGGCTTTCCATCACTGTATGTGTCAGTTCTAAAGTAAAAGAGCTTAACTCATTTTAAAAGCATATTTCCAATAATTTATTAGCATTTTTGAGAACAAACTTTTTTGAAGCAAATCTTTTCACTTCAGTACAGCTCAATGTGATTGGTTCCATAAGAAAAACAGCTTCATACTGTTATACAACACAAACATTAAATTAAAAAAAAAAAATTGAAAAAAAAACTTCTGAAATTTGTTCTATACTTGTGCCTCTTCTGTAGATTTTTCTCCTGGTTGCTTCTTTTGAATACAAGGTTGTATAAGTAAAAATGTTATTCCCACCGCGTATAGCAAGCCACATATGTAAAAAGAAAAATCGTATTTTTGTGTGATGTCATAGATCCAACCTGCAAAATAAGGACAAAACATGTATGTTTGCAAAGCTTGACAACAAGGTACAGTGCACAGGAAAACATGAAAAATACTGCACGTTTCTCTCACGACATTATCCGTCCAATCCATAGTTGTTTTGTAGAAAAAAGAGGCGGCGATTGTCTCCTCCTCTGGATGCTACAAATGGAAATGTATTAACAAAATCTCTTGTTCATTCTCCAAAACCTGTGCAAAACTTATCCCCTCACATAAGTATCGTGGAAGTCGTAAAATGGGACTCCAGCCATGCGCCATCATAAGGAGCAAAGCAAAGTCTCTGTAAGACTGGACATTTTTCAAGTAAGTTATCTCAGGTCTGACTTCAAAATAGACATTTTGGAATCCCAAGCCAATCAGTTTTCCCACCCTGCTCTTTTCTTTCTAAAATTCCCAGTGCTGCAGGCCAGTTCCAGTGTTGTGCCTTGCGCAAGCAAACATGTTCCCAGGAGCTTTCTCAAAGACTCACACACCAATAAAAGACTTTTGGAGAGATACGGTCTCAGAACTGCAGAGACTCTCATTCCAACCTTAATTCCTTTGCGAAAAGTACACTGGAGTTACTTCAGAAAGGTGTGAGAACCCAAAATAGCAAAATTCCCTCACGTCCTGCTGGCTGCATGGCAGTGTAACCTCAAGATCAGAAGGTTTTTGAACACCAACGAATCGCATCCCATTTGCTTCGTTACTAATGACCAAACGCAAAGGTGAATGTTTGTTTGAACCTAAGTAACTTTAGCGGTAACATACACGCACTCCCACCTTCCGGACAGCAGCACGGAGGTTATGTCCCAACAGACATTTCTAGCTGAAGGAAGGCAAAGCCAAGTTAGTTAAGTCAACGTGGCAGCTTAGCAGTGGTGACGCCCAAACACGCTTTATGGTTCTCTGCCGTAATCCCACCTGGAGACTATTCATCATTTATTTCAGCTAGATAAAAGCATGGGCATGCTACTACACCAAACATGTGAAAATAGGTTAAAACTTCCTCATTTAAAAAAAAAAAAACACATGATAATACTTCAAGGAAACATCCTATTGAGAGGATAGATGGTAACGGATTGGGGATTGTTGCAGGGATTGTAATTTGTGGCGTGTGAATAGCGAGCTGGTAGCCGGCAGATGTGATCTGTACCTGTGGACAGCGTAAAGATGTTACAGTCCGTTCTGGAGCAGCTGTACATTTGTTAACGACATGTGCCCACAACGTAAGAACATAATAATATAACAAGTCATGCGGTTATTACACAAACACCTCTCGGTTAGCAATTTGAACTTGTTACCTGCAAAGGGCGGTCCAAGCAACGCAGATATTCCGTTGGCACAAATGATGATGCCGTAGGCATTTGCAAGGTGTTTGGTTCCAACTAAATCTTCAGTCACAACAGGCATTAGAGAAAAATAGCCACTAGAAAACCCTATTAGAGCACAAGCTACAGCCAGGCTAACGTACGTGTGCATTAGTGGCAAAGTAAGAATGCAGGTGACCAGGGTAAAGTTAGCCATGAGGAAGACATTCCATGTGCTGATGCATGGGAGATCAGAGATTATCCCAAGGATCACTTTTCCAAAAATATGAACAATGGCTATGATGGATGTCAAAGGAAATACATTGTTCTGACTAGATAAGTTGTACTGCTTGACTATTTCTGGGAGGTGAATGAAGGGAATGACAAAGCTGCTGTAGGCAAACAAAGCCCAAATTATAAAGGCCACGAATACTCTGTTGGTAAACAGCGACGCAGCTCCGAAGTAGCTGGAGTACCAGATCGCAAAGCCCTTCCTGACCGTAACCGTCAGCTGGCTCACCCTCTTCAGAGCACGCAGGCCGTACATACTCCTTCCACTTCCAGATTTACCTCCAGTTTCTATGTGCTGAGCGCTGTCGCGCGCTTCTTCATCGGTTGCCTCTTCTTTTTTCTCCAGTCCCTCGCTGAGGACTCCGTTAGATTGTATGGTCTCTGCGGACTGGGACGGAGCTGTCGCCCGGTTATCTTCACTATTCCTCCTCACCACGTGTTTTTCACTAGCAACGTCTTTGGGATAGAGCGGTCTCATGAGCGCCCCGCAGACGCACAGGTTCAGGGAGATGGCGCCCTGGATGAACATGGCGTTCCTCCACCCAAATTCGGTGCAGAGGTACTTCAGTAAGGCAGTCATCAGGAAAGCTCCAAACCCCGTTCCCGTGGTACTGAGTCCTTGGGCTAGGGCTCTTCTCTTCTGAAAATACTGCCCTACCATGACCACCGCAGGCAGATAAACCATGCCACTTCCAACACCTATGACAATAAAAACTGAAATCAGACTAAACATTTTCCTGACAGGATTAAAAACGGTGAAAACCAAATCCATTTTATTCCAAACTTTTGCACGAGCATAGTAGTAAAACCAAGAACAAAGAGTCCGTTCTCATGTTAACTTTCATTCCTGTCTTGCAGTATTTTCCAAACTTTGCACTACTCATCCCAGCGAGAATACAGTAAATACAATACTGCCATTTACCTGCTGGAACACCTGAATCACATGAAAGATAAAACCCTTCCCTCAGTTCAGCGTGCTACGGCTGGAAAGCCCCGAACATCCCACAATGTGTCACTGACAGTTCATTTGGGGACAAACACAAACCAACCCTATTTTGAAATATCTGTAACGCTTGCATCTGACTGTACCAGCCCCAGAACCGGCGTCGCGGGCGCATCCTGGGGCTGGTGCCTCAGCTCACCAGCAGTGAAGATCCGGACGGAGTTTCTGTCCTCGCTTCGTGACTGCGGAGCCGCAGCGACCGCGAGGTGCGTTTTGGGAGGCAGCGCAAAACGGCGCTAGCCCGGCTGCGGGACTGTGGCTGGCTCCGGGTTTCTTTTTGGGCACTCCAGGGAGGGCCACGCCACAGCAGCGCAGCACATTCCTACAAGGCAGATCTCTAATTCTGTAGGAATTCCCTCACTTGTCGTTAGACCCCGGGATATTAATGGTACCTACTTCAAGCAGAAAGTGCAAAGAGTTGTGCAAACGCACCATCGAAGGTAATGGTTACTCAGTTTTTCTCACAGCAAATTCCTGACGGATGGGATTTGGGCTGGAAGAGGTGTACGCAGAAGATGCTTACAAATTCACTGCCATCATAATTTAGAAGAGTGTTTTGGGCTTAAAAGCTTTCCTAACTAGCTGATAAGGTAGCTGCACGCGGCTACAACACAATGTAGCTACAGCGAGGTCGGAGAAAGAGCTGTTAGGCCAGCAAAGCCTGAAAAAGCCCACCTCAACATCGTTGTCCCGTGGTCAGAGCTGACCTGGTAGAAGTATTTATTTCTTTGCTATGCAAATGCATGGACAGATTTTTATGTTGCACAAGGTCTCTCTCCCCAAATCAAGCCACAAACCCGAAGGAAAGCTCTCTGCCCTCCAGAAAATTGTCTGCCTCCTCAGGCCGGCCTGCCTGTAGAAAAACAGCCCAGGCTCAGGCTCAGACTTGCGCTAGGCTTTACTGCACATCTCCAGAAATAAGACACGTTAAAAATTGGTTTAGCTTACCTGTTTGCGGGCTACACAGCGCAACAGTCTAACCACACGCAAAGACACGCCACCGTCACGGGTAAATACGGAGCCACCGGCCTCTCTGCGCCTTTTCCTCGCTCTGCGCCATGGCGGCGGCAGCACGGGTGGCTCAGCTCCGTCCCCAGGCAACAGGGACGCCCCAGGACGAGGGGGCAGCAGGACCCGTGGCGCTGGGGTGACGCTGGCAGCCAGGAGCTGAGGAGGCAACGCTGGGAGGAACTGGGAGCCAGGCTTTGGGAATGGGAACTGAGGCACCAGGGTGGTGAGGGACAGCATTGGGATGGCGGGGACTCGCACGGTGGGTCACCAGCGCAGAGAAGAGAAGCCACAAGTAAGCCCACGAGCGTTGCACGGAGGCCACCGTGACTGAACAGCAGTCTTACATCTAACGGCCACCAAACGCAAAAAACTTCCCTGAGGTGGCGGTGAGCCAGAAAGGGAGTGAGGGGACGGGGACTGAGGTGGTGGGAGAGCCAGGGGAGGGTGAGTGAGGGGACGGCGAGTGAGGGGATGGTGAACGGAGGTTTCATGGAGCTGGAGGAAACATCTCAGGCAACTCTACGCTGGTTTTCTGGTCACAATTATTCCCGCAACAGCATCTCACTTCTCCACGTCATGTAAAAATTTGCCTAAGATTTTTTCCTGAAAACCTGGGTTTCGCTCCTGTTTAAGTTCCCTCTACCACCTCTGCCTTTCTGTCTGGTGGTTTTGGTACGCTCCTTCTGAAAAGCAGCAAGGGCTGCAAGAAAGAGTGTGTAGATCCCTGTCTGCTTGATTATATTCAATCTATATGGAAATAGAAACTGCCAAAAGGGCAGAACCCTGCCTGTAATTATTTTTCTTTGTTCAGGAGTTTACAACATTACTGAAATCTATGGTAGGATGGTATCAAGAGCCGTCACAGGAATCCTTACTAGTTTCAGGTTTTTTCCATCTAGAGAGCTCTAGAGTATTTCTCACTTCAATCCCTTTAACACTTTTTTTTCCTATCTATTAACAGTTTTGCTTTCCAGAAATGAACAGTGAATAAAATGAAGTGGTAAAGTAACTACCTTTTTTCACAAGCCGCTAGAGCATTCAGGCACTAAGGATCTACCGGTTTTCAAGAAAGCTGCCTGAACACACACGCCTCTTCATATATTCATTGGGTTCTTACACATGTCAAAATGTTTTCTAGAGATCCAATTCCAATAAAAATGACAAAACATTACTTCTTTCAGTGATTTTCATTGTAAAAACATGTATCAAAAGCAGTTGCTATTTATTAGTGGCTGTTGATGAATATCCCTTATTAGAAACTACGTATGAAACACAGCCACATGCGTTGTCCTGAGGCTGAGCTGGGAGTAATTTTCTTCCTGGTAGCTGGTATGGTGCTACGTTTTGGATCTGTCACCTAAGCACTGTTGATAATCACAGAATGGTTTGGGTGGGAAGGGACCTTCAAAGCCTGCCCAGTCCAACCCCCCTGCCAGGAGCAGGGACATCTCCAATCAGATCAGGTTGCTCAGAGCCCCGGCCACCCTGGCCTGGAATGTTTCCAGGGATGGGGCATCCACCGCCTCTCTGGGCAACCTGGGACAGTGTGCCACCACCCTCAGTGGAAAACATTTCTTCTTTATGTCCAGTCTGAATCTGCCTCCCTCTAGTTTAAAACCATCACCCCTCATCCTGTCACCCCAGGCCCTGCTGAAGAGTCTCTCCCCACCTTCCCTGCAGCCCCCTTTGGGCACTGGGAGCCACTCTCAGCTCTCCCCGGAGCCTCCTCTTCTCCAGGCTGAACAGCCCCAGCTCTCCCAGCCTGGCCTCACAGCAGAGCTGCTCCAGCCCTCTCAGCATCTGCGTGGCCTCCTCTGGACCCTCTCCAACAGCTCCACGGCCTTCTGCTGTTGGGGGCTCCAGAGCTGGACGCAGTGCTGCAGGTGGGGTCTCACCAGAGCGGAGCAGAGGGGCAGAATCCCCTCCCTCGCCCTGCTGCCCACGCGGCTGGGGATGCAGCCCAGGACGTGGCTGTTTCTGGAAACAGCTAAACATCTGTGTGCCCATGGGAAGCAGTTAATTAATTCCTGATTTTGCTTTGCTTGTGCATGTAGCTTCTGCTTTACTTAGCCAACTGTCTTCATCTCACTTTTACCCTTCTGATTCTCTCCCCCATCCCACCGCGGGAAAGTGAGCGGGCGGCTGTCCAAGGCTTAGCTGCGTGCCAGGAGTAACTCACAGCAGCCTTTAAAACAGGTTTTGAAGCAGTGTGTAGTTATCATAACCTGCTATTTTATTAACATGGAGCAACCCCTGTAGAAAACATTTGCTGTTTCTTCCTGTGACAAAGAGAGGAGTTAGCTAGATACACAACTCCACAGCATCTCAACATCTTTGAATTCCTCTTGTTAGAGCTCGGGTTGCATGACTTCTTCTCATTAAAAATGTCCTCTAATATATTCACTTGGGAGCAACTGATAAAAATACCATCTTCACACGGCACATCTAAATGACAACAAAAGCCACTGCACCCGATCCACTGAGTAACTAAATAAGTTTTCTGAAAAGAGAACGGGCTGTAAAGAGGGGGGGGGGGGGGAGCTGGAATAACTTTACAGTCCAACTTCCCTTTTCACTCACCCACACGATCTTCAAAGGAACTAAAAATCATTGAAAGAGCTCTCAGACCTTCGCACAGCTCTTACCGGCTGTCACCCCGAACGTAAGGAACAGGTAGCGCACGCCGGAGGCACGGGCGCTCAGGATCCAGCCCAGGGCATTCAGCACCCCGCCGATCACAGCCGTCCTGCGGCACCCGCACGTGCTGATGAATAAACCAATGAAAGGGCCTGTTAAAAAACATTGGTTTTTAAAGTTACATTATTTATTTAATTCTCCACGCTCTTTAATAATTTGTCACATGAAGATTCTTAATGTTTTAAACAAAATGTTAACCATCAGGCTGCTCATGCAATTCCATTTATTTTCCTTATTACTATTTAAAATCGTGGGGAAAAAAAAAAATCAACCAACCCACCAAACACTTCTTAGGAAATACCCACAGGACCTAAAATCAAAGTTGCCGCAGGAAGAAGGGACAGTTTAAACAGAGGAAGAAACTGAAATCATTGTTCCCAATGCTAATCATGTCTGAGTGTAGGCCTTTTTCACAAGTAATGAGAAAGTAAACATTTTCTTTTGCTTTCAGTGCAATATTTTAGGCAGATCTAAATACAATTTTTTCAATCTTATTTTAGGGAGACTGCGGCGTCTGTGTACATATATGCACAAACATACCCCTACAGATGTTATTTTGGGTTGATCCAACCACAACTTAAAAAATACATTTTAGCTCAGCTGCCAAACTGAAATATAAACTGTCCAAATTCAACTTTTTCTCCTCCCAGGCAGAAGATGGGGAGGACCACAAGCTTCACAGATCGTCTATTCTCTTAATTCTAGTGAGACCTTGAAGTCACAGGCATCCTTCCTTGCTCACGCTGTCTCCTGGAGTAATTGTCTTCTCTATTATCTTCCCTGTTGCTCCCTTTCTCCCTCTAACTTGTACAATTTGTGCTGGTGACTTTAAAAACGCAACTCAGAAGAACTTGAGCAGCTCTGCTAATAAAATGGAAAACCGTAAGAAAATACTTGAGGGATGAATGGCAAACACATTCTGAAAATCTAGGCAGTTTCAAAAGAGAGGATGCTGGAACATACCCACAATAAGCGTAATGCCCATGCTGAGGGAGCTAACCCACGCTGTTAAGCCACGGCTTTGGTTGAACTCTTCAAGCCATTCCATGTTGAGAATTCCAAGGGCCATTTGGGACCCCATGATAAGTATGTGCACGAGGAAAGAGGAAAGAACAATCATCCAAGCCCATCCTCCATCGACGTTTGGATTAGGCTTAATTGGCCTACTTCCAACTTTTGAGTCATCTCCAAAGCCATATCCAATGTCCTCTCGGCTGGCATACATTTTCTCCACGGTATTCCGAAAGAAATGCAGTAGCTACCTTCAAAAGACACACACAGTGATCAGATTTTGTAGTTTGGTTATAGCAAACAGCGTCAACCACCGCTGCGTTTCACCACAGTGGTTTAGTGCAGTTGCAGAGCGAATACCGGGTTTTCACTGTTCAAATGTAAAATGCTTAGAATATTCTCTAATTAAGGTATTTCTCTGTGTACCTCATTATCATGGCTGGCTGTGCAGGAGTACTGACAGGCCAACAGTGGGCTCCACTCTTGCCATTACCACACACTTCACTTACTGGTAGGTGGCTGAGAGCACTCACTCTTCATGGGCTGACCGCGGTCACAGAAAGACTGGTCTCTCTCGCTCTTCCTTCTCTGTTATCGCCTTCTGCTGTCCCAGTAAGATTACGTCCCTTTGTGTTCCAGCTGACAAGGCTTGGAATTAAAAAAGGAAATCCTGAAGAGGCAGGTAGATGACGTTACCATATCTTTCCAGAGGAAACCAGTTTTGGGATGTATTTTTTCCTTAGTAGTGGAAGAACAAGAGTGAAGACAGAGAAAGACAAAGATTTAAGGTTCTTGATTTTCGAAACACTTTGCTTACATAAATTACAACAAGGAGGTTGTTACTACCTCAAGCTTTTTATTAGAGTCAACTTGACAAACAGTTTGCTATTATGGTTTCAGTTTCCACAGTATTAATCCATATAATCCTGCTAAAACCAAAGTCTTCTTCCAAATGAAAGTCAACGCCTACCAGAATCAAACTGAGCGGCAGGGTTTTGTGCATAGGTGAACGGAGGATCAGGCCACAATGGCTCAATTTGATTACTTTGATGCATTCCGTTGTTACTCGAAGTGAAGATTGCAACACAATGTGGAAATAATTTCAAAACTATTTTTAATTTATTAACAGGCAAGGTGCAGAACCCAGTCTCCCCTCTGTCTGATTTCTGCTGCAACATACCGAAATGGTACCTGACTGTGAGGCCCCACATAGGTTTCCATGGAGACTAGAAATGTGATGATACAAATTACGAGAGATGGTAATTTTTTGTCTTATTTTCTTCTCCAGAGAAATAAAAAGAGCCATCAGCTTCACAACAGTTAGAGAATAAACTTCTCAAAAATGGTTTAAAAAGCTCCTGTGCATTCTGTGAGCGCTCAGAAGGCTCCTCGCTACTGAAACCCGGCCGTGAAGGAGTAACTCAGATTCTGCACTACCTGAAAACTTGGGCTGTTGTCTTTAAATACAGGAGTTACTTCTCCAGTTACTACCTTTCCAAACTATTTCATTTTTTTTTTTCTTATTGCTAGCTAAACGTATCAAGAAGGCCTTGAAGCATTTCATTCTAACAGGCAGGTGGAATCAGAGCCAGTGGGTCAAAGCTGCTGCTTCCTTCACAGACAGCGTAAAAACCAGGTGGCCTCTCCGGAGCGGCTGCTGGGTACGTCACCTTTGCAGGTCAGTATCCCCTACCCGCAGTACAGGTAATTATCTATTATAAATTATAATTATGATAACGATCAACGGCAGCTTGGACATGGAGGTTCCTCCAAGAGGAACACTGAGCACTTGCCACACGAGCAGATAAGCCGGGACCAGTTGGACGCCCGTGGAAACACGTACTGAAATGACTTACTGGCGTTTTCCTCCCACATCAGGAGAAGGGGTTGTGCCCAGAGGTCTTGCGCGAGGTCTGAGCCAGGACTGTACACACGGTGTAGACTTTTTTTTTAACATAGGACAGCCTTAGTTAAAACTTCATCCTTCCTCTGCTGAGGGCAGGTCTTAAAGATGACACCTCAGCTCTTTCCTATGAGCGCCCTTGGAGCCAGATCGCCTCTTGACGTAGTTTATATGGCTACTGCGCCTTCACAAGAGAGAGAAATGCTAACTGCATAAAAGTCGTAAAGATAGTGAATAATCACGCTAATGGGAAATAATGAGAAGCAGCAGAGTGAAGGACAATTGTGAGTTGCTCAACATATTCTGTACAAGATTAGTGACAACATAGGGGACAAAAGAAAATCCAGGGAGAATGTAGGCCCCCTCCGGAAGGTAACGGGTGTCCTGGTTACCCGGGACATGGAGAAGGCTGAGGTACTCAATGACTTTTTTGCCTCAGTCTTCACTGATAAGGGCTCTTGTCTCCCCGCCCAAGCTGTGGAAGGCACAGGCAGAGACTGTGAGGATGAAGAACCGCCCACTGTGCTCGAAGAGCAGGTTCGGGATCATCTAAGGAACTTGAACGTGCGCAAGTCCATGGGGCCTGATGAGATCCATCTGCGCGTCCTGAGGGAACTGGGGGAGGAAGTTGCCAAGCCACTGGCCATTGTATTCGAGAAATCGTGGCGGTCTGGTGAGGTCCCCGATGACTGGAAAAGGGGTAACGTAACCCCCATTTTTAAAAAGGGGAACAAGAAAGATCCAGGGAACTCCAGGCCTGACCGGAACTGACAGGCCGGTCAGCCTCACCTCTGTGCCTGGCAAGGTCATGGAGCAGATTCTCCTGGAAACCATGCTAAGGCACATGGAGAACAAGGAGGTGGTTGGTGACAGCCAACATGGCTTCACCAAGGGCAGATCGTGCCTGACCAATTTGGTGGCCTTCTATGACGGGGTGACAGCATCGGTGGACAAGGGACGGGCAACAGCTGTCATCTACCTAGCCTTGTGCAAGGCATTTGACACTGTCCCGCACGACGTCCTTCTCTCTAAACTGGAGAGGAGTGTGGCCAGCAGGTCGAGGGAGGGGATTCTGCCCCTCTGCTCCGCTCTGGAGAAGGAAGCAGATTCAGACTGGACATAAGGAAAAAACAGTTTACACTGAGGGTGGTGGAGCACTGTCCCAGGTTGCCCAGAGAGGCGGTGGATGCCCCATCCCTGGAAACATTCCAGGCCAGGTTGGCCGGGGCTCTGAGCAACCTGATCTGGTTGGAGATGTCCCTGCTCCTAGCAGGGGGGTTGGGCTGGGTGGGCTTCGAAGGTCCCTTCCCACCCAAACTGTTCTGTGGTTCTGTGATTCCATAGTGCAGTACATCTCAGTTCAATACAAAATTATGTCACTGAAATTTCAGAGTCAGGATTAAATGTGGAGCCTCACCTTCCTCTGTCATGCTTTTGACTGTTTTTGTGTGCACCTGAATACTGATACCGGATACAAAAAATTTTCAGCTTTGGACAGGAAATACATGTATCTTTTATATATTTTAAATTATTTAAAGCAAAAATAAGTGACATTGAGATGCAGAGATACGATACTCATCTTTGCCATCCTACTGACAGAACGGGCTTCGATTGAGTCCACGCGAGTTAATGGCCATGCTTGTGTCAACCCCTGCGAATCTTCAGAAAATGCAAAATTTTCCTTTGGAACTGAATGCTTGCTTATCATTACTTTTATACTATTGACTTTCCACTAACATCACGAGCCCAGAGAGAATACACTCAAAAGCAGGGAAGGTCATTTCCAAAGCTGCACAAACTCTCAGGCTCTGGATACAACAAGGATGGGATGTCTGGATCCTCTCCTCATTGCCCTGTGGCCCGACGCACCCAGGAGAAACACACTCACCTGCCCTCAGCCTCCTTCCCACACCACAGCACTGCCAAGAACATGGTGTCACGCAAGGCGGAGATGCCTAAGTTGTGAAATCCTAGAGAATCTGCAGCAAAAAACGGCAGCAGCTGATTTGCAAAGCCAGCTGTATTTTCCCCCACGAGTGAGGAAGTGAAGACCTGCTCAGAGCACAGCGCTGGAACGCAGCCCCTCGCAGGGCGCTGCACTGAAAGGCAGGAGAATCCGGATTCTTGCTGGGCCAGCTGAGGAAGAACTGAGGTTTTTTCAGAAGTTTTTTAGATTGTATGCACACATGGTATGCAGCGCTCTTAGAAAACTGACCCAAACACCCTAGTGCCCACAAAAATGGTGAGCTTTTTTGAAAATCTGACTCATGAGCTATTTTGGGGACAAGTGCAGGTGCTGTAATAAGCAGCAAACCTCCCAGGATCCCTGTGCCATCAGTGGAGCTGTAGATCTCTAGCTTGTAGTTGAACTGGATCACCAAAAAACATCAGAATGTGACATGACAAGTCCGTATGGTGAATAATTCACATACGCTCTGGTACCCTCCTTCAGTGCCCAATTGTTTTGATAGTCTAGAATAAAATCGTACGTTAAAGGCACTTCCCATAAACACATTACAAATAGCAATGAGTGTTGCTTCACGGTATTCCCTGCGCACGTGCCACGCGGGATTGTCTTTTGAAGACATCCAGACAAAACGTGGTTAAAGCCACAGTTTATTCGGGTGCCGTAAGTTTTGACAGTCCAACTTCATCTTGCTTGCGCGTCCAGCGCTTCAGTCGCCACCGACTGCGCCGGGGACGCGGGCATGGGCCCCTTCTGCGGGGGGCTCAGCGCGCAGCGGGACATCAGAAAAATTAAAACAATCGAAAGGCCGAGCCCATCGCCAGGGTCACCGGTTTGCGGGGCTCCATTCCCAGGCCCGGGCCCCTGCCCTCCCGCCCCCGCGGGCCGTCTCCCGGGCCCGGCGGGGAAGGCCTCTCCGGGAGACCCCCGGGCGCTCCTCCGCCTCAGCGTGACCCACGCGTGGCCCCACGTCCCCGGGGACGGCGGGACCAGCTTCCCTTCGCGTTCGTCTCCCCTCGGCGCCAAGGGAACGGCGC
>WHYT01017041.1:0-43326 GCA_009806455.1 Tetrax tetrax
TTTTTTTTTTTTTTTTAACAGAATGAGTTAAACATACATATTTCAAACACAGAAATTAATATAACACTTCAAAAAACAAATTGCACTAGCAAGACAAACTTATTTTGCTTTCAAATTATCCCTAGCCTGAAGGTATATTCTACTACAGAAAGTCCAAGTTCCAGTTCAGGGAAAAAAGGAGGACATTAAATAGCTTAATGTGCTTACTAACAAATTTCAGGCTATTTAGTAGTCAGTTTCATATTACTCCTCACTCCATAGTGCTGCTAGACTTTGTCAAACTCCTATCTCTGGCACAGTCGCGAAAAGCAAACACAGCTGCATCCTTTATCTCATGTGATGAACCATAGAGGTTCTGCTACCTGTCATGGATATAAAACAGGAGAAAGATAAAGAACAAAACATTCTAACATTATTTCCCAATTTCATGACCCTTAAAATTAAAACCTCTAAATTAATAAAAAAAAAACCAAAACAAAGTAGAGCAGAATGAATGACAAACAAAATCAGCAATGTACCAGTTCAACTATAGCTTTCTCCAGCACACAAAGTACATCTATATTGTGTGCAGGCTACGCAGCTAGAAGTTATACAGCTGAGTCTGCACACCAAAATGCTGTATTAAGAGCAATGA
Organism: Tetrax tetrax; assembly: GCA_009806455.1. Taxonomy (NCBI): domain Eukaryota; kingdom Metazoa; phylum Chordata; class Aves; order Otidiformes; family Otididae; genus Tetrax; species Tetrax tetrax. The sequence continues at coordinate 635 of WHYT01017041.1, forward strand.
ACGTAGCAATTAGCTTTCCAACATGCTGCTCCCTCAAGAGGCTAATTACTGCAACAGCAAAGAGTAAGATCTATCTACAGACCTCATCTTCTCCCAAGTTGAGCTGATGTATATACATAGCCACTATCCCTGAAAATTATTCTATATTAAAGTTATGTTGATACCAGCTTTGCAGCTCTTGATAACCACGTGTAAAATGAACATCACATTACAAGCGTGCAAGACGAAGCTTAATTTGCAAAAAACGTCAGTTTGGCAACAGAAAGTTAATAACACATTACCTTCTGTGCTAGGGGGATACTGAGTTCTGTGCACATGCTGTTTAGACTTTTTAGAATTCGCTTCTCCCAGCTTCCCTAAAACACACACACAAAAAAAATGACATAGAATATATTTTTCCTCCAATTCCATTTATCATGTAATAACAAGCAGCTTTTCAAAGTCACACACAAGAAAGGATAGCAAGAGTCACTGACTGACATCTGCAAAAACATCAAGGGAATATTTACAAGCTTGTTTAAATGGAAACAGTAAAGAGGTTTCATTCTTTACATAACAATAAAGGACCAGAAAAATGTTTCAGATTTCCATTTCAGATCTCCAAAAAGCACATATTTCACAATTACAGATTTTTGACATATGTCTAATGACCAAGCTTCCTTATATATCAACACGTAACAAATTTTTCAAATTATTATGAGCAGGCAATTAACTGTGTTCAGAGAATGCCATCTCCACTTTGTGACCTGAACAGAGTGCAAATCTTTCTCTGCAAAAGGCATCTTAGATGTTAAAATGTTAGAAATTTGGTATTCTGTCATGGTTAAAGAAATAGCTCTTCTAAAAGAATGCTCAGGAAATAGTTCTCCAATCAAAGAGAAAACCAGAAGTAGACAATACCTCAGTAGCAAGTGGACAGCTTAACGAGCAATCAGATTCTTCCAACTATTGCATTAGATTTCAAGCTTACCATGTGTTGCCTAATCCGTGGATAATTCCTTTGAAGTTAATGCCAAATGGTATTGACTTCCTAGTCAACTGACTCAGAATTTGGCTTCTGTGATTACAGCAGCACTGGTGGGTTTTATGTTTAATTTAGTTTTCTGTGGATGATGAGTCAGACCCCAATCAAATGAATGCAAAAGACTCCTCTTAATGTCATTTAGCTCTATTTATTATTTGTAATTTGCTCTAGACATTAATTCTACAACAGTTAGTTACTGTCTAACCAAAAGTTCCTCAAAGTCAAAAGTTCTGTCCAAAAGAGACTGCAGTTTATTAGACAGGAAGCAAATGAAGGGAAGGGCAGATGTTCAATTGTTCTGTTAAAAATTAAAAAAATGTATCTTGTCTACAACTGTTTCATTTTAGCTTCAGTTCACAAGATCCTCTCGTTACTTTTTCCAATCAAACAAGATAGCTATCTTTCACCAGAAATTTCTTCTCACAATCAAGCCATCCCTTCACCTTCTCTTGCATAAACAAAACAGATCTGAGTATTAACTGTAAGGAATGTTTTCCAAATTGCAGTATTTTTAATAATATTCTGTATAGTATTTTATTTTAACTGTATTATCATATCCAAATGCCTTCCAAATGCTGCAGTTACACAACAGTATGCCACAAACTGGTTATTCTCCCATGGAAAGGTGGTGTAGTGCATTTATAGTACCCTATTTTGCTGAGAAATGGAAAGAATTTTGCTGGAAGAAATGAGAAGTGAGAGACCACAAAGACTACTAAGCCATACAGGAGAAGAAAGTGGAAACGAAGAGAGAATATAGAGGTGTTACCAGCAATTTAAAAAAAATAAAATCATGAAGATCAAAATTAACAACAACGAAAAAGCCCACAAATACGGTCCAAGATATAAAAGCTGCAGAAGAAGCACAGAGGAGGCAGATGGCAGCTTTGCAAGACTGAGAAGCAGCTCGTTCCAAGGAGCGACAGAGGTCGATACGCCCGGTGTGACTGACAACTGTCAGACCAGAGGTTAACCTGCTTATTGAGCTGGGGATGCAACACGTTAGTAATAAATCACTTCTGGATACTCATAAACTGTGCCTTCAAGACTGCCCAGTAAAAGATGTTCAAATAAAAGCAACCAAGTCAAAACAAAAGTGAGGGTTACACAGCCTCTCCAAGCAAGACACCCTCCTTTCTCAGTGGAGCTACTTGCAGGGAGCAGAAACAGAACGCAGTATCCTTGACTGAAAAAAAACTCAGAGGTAGAGTTCATAAAGTAATTTCATTGATGGGAACAATGAATTTCCCAAGATGATTCCTCTGATTTTATGAAGAATTTAAAACTAAGAAAACAACTTTGCTGGCATTGCTATTGTTACAATGATAAACTTCAGCAAAATAGTTGAAACTGAGGAAGGCAGTACTGCAATTTGGTAACAATTTCAAACATGTCTATTACAAACAAGATTTATCTTATCCTGTAGCAAAGTAATGTATAGACATTGCAGTTAAATTAAACTGGGTGGACAACAAATAAACTAAACAGAAATATGTCACAGCTGCATAAACTAGTCAGGATTAGTGACAGTTTTTTCCACAATAACGAGTCCTTAAATTCTTTATTCTAGAAGACTAGACCAAAATGTGATTCTTTCACAGTGTACCTAATAAAGACCTACTCTGTGGATAGAATTCAAGGTGTTTGGACATAGATTTCACTTGGTACATTTTCTCTAATCAAAACTTGTAAATTTCAAAAAGAAGAGAAATACAGAAACTATGCTGGTACTGCTCTCATTTTGATGCTAATGAACTTTTAATTTGGCCTCTGATAAGAGGCATAACTTAATTTAGGACACAAGAAACCAAATCAATCCATGATCTAAGAGAGATCTGAATATCCCCTACTCCAACTTCTATTACAAGAAGCAGAAATTATTTTAGGAATAATCAAAATGTAATCAAATTTCTTTGTACTTCAATATTTTTTAAAGAAAACACCATTTTTCTTTATCAACTATTCAAGCACTCAAGTCTATTTTCTTAAACAGTTTTAGAAAATAGGAAAGGTGAGTTGACTATTGAAGGAAGACACTTCAAGCAGATCTTCAACAGTTACAGCATTAGAATACGTAGTATTGTCATTTTAATTTTTGCAGTGTCCACCAGTCTGTTTCAAGATAGAAAATTAATAGTTTAGCTGTTTTATGTCCTTTAGGGATTACTTAACTCTTCTAGGAGAAATTAGGATACGGATAGGAACATCTCCACTATTCTTTAGAAAGTTCCTAGTACCCATACTCCTACTGAAATCAACTGTAATGTTACTTTTATTTTAAATAGGACTGGGGAGTGTTCTAGCTCATAACCATAAAGCTACAGGTCAGAATGCTTTTTTGATTGTGTGTCTGTATAGCATGTATAAGATGGGGAATCTGGTCTTAGCTGGGCAAAAAACCTACCAGAATATCAATAGCAAATACAGCAATGTAATTCAAGGAAATTTTCTAACCAAGTTTGTTGTTTATGTATGGACTTTCCTCAAAATGCAAGATCTGAAAATGAACAAAGAGGAACACAGGAAAATTTAAGTACTGGGAGGAAAGGATTTGCTTTAGCAAAGCTCCACTTCAGTAAGATCTTCACAGATTTGGCTGGAAGCATGGAGGTAAAGAATCTAGTGAAACAAGGGACAAACAGGTTAAACCACAGACAATTATGGTCTTCTGTCTTCCCAGAAGCCTGAAGTGCAGCCCACCAGAGAACAATTTCTCTTTACAGGTCCCTGTATTTTCAGGTAACCAGATGATGCTACTACTCAAGCAGAACACACTGCATTACCATTAAGATTTCCTGAAGTCGTACATCAGAATTCTAATTTTTGTGAATACGCTCTACTACCCTAGTTTTCAGAACTGCCCTACCTTTGTAAAGCAAATCAGCAAAGTTAAAATTTTTAATCCTACAATCTAGTACTAACACCTTGTCTGCATTAAGATGCATACGTCTTAAGCAATAATTCTACTGTTTAACAAGGTGGGAAGAGGTGAGCTATCTCCCCAAAATTGTAAACAGACCAAACAGCTCAGAAAAACAGAGATGTGAAATAACCTGACATTTTAAAGAAAGGTCCTAAATATTATATCTGACATTTTTCAGGAAACTAAAAAAGACCTAGTATTTCTCTGTTAGTAAACAATGACAGACTAAAGCGGCTGTACCCAGTGATCTCTCTCAATAGGACCAGCTCTCCAGCACGCGTGGTTAGAAAATATACACTATGCTACATCAATATTCAAAGATATGTAAATAGTAACGGCAGTACTTTTTCTACACTGGTCAATAGCACTACTACATTAATGATTTACACCATTACGACTCATTGCCTATACCTTCAAAATATTAATTAGATTTTCCATATCTAATAGAAGTAAATTGTTACATTTCCATTTTTATTTCTCTCCCAAAAGGTATTAGCAACCTGTATATTTGCATGTTAGCCACTTCTAAATATTTTAAACAACAAACAAGATCATGGAAACATTGACTTTGTAAGCTTTTTACATTGTTTATTGCTCTTTAATGAAAAATGTTACAAAATAAAACTCAACTGATTAAAAAACCACTCAAAATAAAGTTCAATTGATCTGATCATGATTGTTTTGTTACAGACCTATTATGTACAGTGATAAAAGTGCGTGCATCTTGTAAATCATATGCTCACGCATACCTCAGTGGTTTTAGAAAATATTCTCTAGAAAAATTCTCTAACTGTATTTATTACTGTTACGCAACTACCATCATTTATCAACATTTCTCTATGAAAAGGATTAATATGTCTTTACTGAAGAGTTGTATTTCAAGAAACAACTTGAAAGAGGATTTTCCGGGTTTGGCTGGGATAGAGCTAATTTTCTTCATAGCAGCTGGTATGGTGCTGGGGTTTGCACGTGTGACCAAAACAGTGTTGATTATAACACACCAATGTTTTTGCTATTGCCAAAAAGCACGTAGGTAGCATCAAGGTATTTTCTGCTTCTCATGCTACCCCACCAGTGAGCAGGCTAGGGGTGCACAAGAAGCTGGGAGGGGACAGAGCTAGAACAGCTGACCCTAACTGTCTCCCAGAAAAGCTGGGAGAAAGAAGGAGGGGGAAGGGCATTTGGAGTTATGGCGTTTGTCTGCACAAGTAACTGTCATGCACGATGAAGTCCTGCTTTCCTGGAGATGGCTAAATACCTGCCTGCTGATGGGGAAATGAATTAATTCCCGTTTTGCTTGCTGGCATGCGTAACTTTTGCTGTACCTGTTAAACTGTCTTTATCACAAGTTTTCCCACTTTTGTCCTTGCGATTCTCTCCCCCGTTCCCCCGGCGGGGAGTAAGCAAGAGGCTGAGGTGCCTACCAGGGTTAACCCAGCCCAGAGGATACGGATGCATAACACTGTTTGAAATGGGGCTATGAAATTTTGAAACTAGTAAAGATAGGATTTCTACTCATTCCTAAACTATTAGAAAAACAGTTCATTTCCTATAGAGCTAAAAATATTGGTTACCCTAAGTACTGTATACACTTTTATAAAATAATAACCAATGAAATTGGTTCAGACAAACATACAAATAGATGCACCTCTATGGTTTTCGCATCAGTAAACTGATAAGAGTGATTATTTTCAGGCAGTAAATTGTGGCAATATATTTCACACCACAGAAGAAAAACTGTTTAATACAATCTTTGTCCCCAAATGCTAAAGACTGAAAGACAGGATACCAAGATAAGACTTACTGAAATAAGCAATAATACAATTGAAAAAGTAACACAATTTGTTTAATACCTTCTAAAAGAATACTGCAATACATTTCTAGGCACAGCTGAGTTAAACACAATTTTATCCTTATCTCAGATATTTTGGTTAGCTCATGTCCCTGAAGCTTTTTTTTTTTTTAATATTTTTATGTGGATTTAAAAAACTTATTTCAAATGGCATATATTGGTGAAAAAATAAATCCAATGAAGCAAAAATAATTTTTCTCCTGACACCAAAAATCCTCATTTAATCTTTTACAGTCAAGTTTCTCTTATTCACCTTCAATATGCCTTAAGCTCCTTAACTGTATACTTTTCATCTTCCTTTCACATTTCTAAGTACTAAATATATCTCCTTTTCTGAAGATCTCACTATCTCTGCAGCCTGTTGTCTTTCCTTGCAAAACAGCCTGCCTGTGTTTCTTCAAAACAACCCTAAGTGAAATGACCTATAGCTACATTTTTTTCTTCTTCCCAACAAAATCAAATTCTCCTCCTTGACATATACTCTACAATATTCACCTACCTGACACTATATCCTGCTTTTTTCATGGTTGGAGAATTACTTGAGCATTTTTTGTATCTGTGTAAACTGTCACATGTACAACATTATTATTAACTTTGATGCAGTTATAAATCTATGTTTTTCCTAAGGTATAAAACCTAGAAATTGTACAGTAACATTATAAAGAGTAAATCTCAAGTAGTCTAATCAAAGACCTGATATGAACGGTAAAATTGATAACAACTAACCTGTGCTTTCCTCATATAAGCTAGCGGTTCTTTCATATGCTCAGGTGATGCTGCAGGATGGCAGGGCGAAGGAAACCTTAAAGAAAGTACAGTATATTTCAAATGTTCAGACTTTTATTTTGCTTCATTAATCCCGTATTTGTAAACCTAAACATAACTTCTTTTATCACAGCATAGTAAAATCACTGTGTATGTTGATCAAAACTAAAAATAAATGTTATTTTTAGAACTATTTCTTCCTCATCCTTTCCTATGGACACACAATACTTCCTCATAATTTCACGTATTTGTAAAATAAAGTAAAATAAATCTATGAACAAATCAGGTATTTTAGAAGTGTATACTCTTCACCTCATGTCATCTTTATTACTCCTTGGAACTTTTACTATCCAGGATATTGTATTTTTTTTTCCAAATACAATCTATTTTTTGGAGAATTTCCTTTTAAAAATAGTGAACACGTACATGTCCAAAGCAATTAGAACTTTGTGGTGTTTACCTAAGCAAAGTTGAATATCCATTCACAAACTGCATTATGCCAAAATATAAAAGCTGAAACAAAACTAAAAAAACCCAAAAAAACAAATCAAGCCAAAATGCTGTTTTGTCCTCCAGTAGTGCAGATTAAGTCCAATGAGTTACTGCCAAACATTTAATCCAGCTTCATTTTAACTGTCTCTAATGTCTTTCAGGAAACAAAATTTACACAAAGCTTCTCTAATAGTTAGCCTGATTTTTCGTTTGTTTAAATGTATCCAATCAGTTCCTATCATATGATTTTGGCAAATCCTCCCCAAATTTCTTCCCATTTTTAACTAGTCATTCTTGTACTTGCCACTAATTTGTTCTGCCTATGTGTAAAATGCCTACTCTCTGCTTATGTGTAAAATGGAATCAATACTAACAAAATTCAGCTATGCTGTTTCTTGGCTTTTCCATAGCACTCATGAAATTCTAGTATTCTTAGTTAATTTCAATTTTCCAGGGCTAATTTCATCATTGTTTGCAGCTTATTTCCATGAACTCAAAAAAAGCATAAGCGTTAGTCCAAAAGACAGGTAAAAGATATGATGAAGATGAAGCCTTACTACCAGATACATTTACAAGTACTTTGCTAAATTGAGTCCCTCGTACTACTAAGACACATTGTTCAAAACTGGTAATTCTAATAAGCTTATTTAAATTAGCACAAATAGATTTACATACACATTACTTATTATATAGTTGCATTTATGGCTATATCTGTTATGAAATTCACCTTTCCACCTTGCCAGAATGTAAAGGCAACTTATGCTTCCCAGAAGTCTAATCCAAAGTTCACTAAAAAGGGAATTTCATAAATTTCAGTGTGTTTATAGACTTATCCCAAGCATGATGAGCATTGATCTGCTAAGTCTAGAGATCCAATATTTTAAGGATTAAAAAAAAAAAAAAAAAAAAAAAAAAAAAAAAAAAGAACAAATATGTGCAATGCTATCACAAACATCTGAAAATAATTAAAATTCATTTGCAGCAACCACCTCAGCTACGCAAGAATTATATTATGACTGTTGGTACCTTTGGAAGTAAACAAACAAAGAAATTACTAAAGTAACTAAAAAATTTAGTGGTATTTGTTTCACTCATTCATTAAAATGTACTTATGTCCAGTATTTTCACTAGGATGAAAAAGAAATAATGGCACCTGAAAAACAGAAACGAAGCAGGCACCCTTGGAATGACAGATCTTGCAGATAATACTAACACATCATACAGCTATATACACAAATGAATCAAAAGTAAATCATGTGAGTAGAATTTATTAAATAAAAATACTAAATAAACTCACATGTTGAGTTCACTATAAACAGCATTCTGAAGCTTCTTTTCCCAACCTGTTAAAATAAAAAAAAAGAAATCCAGAAGATAACTTTAGGAATTAATACTAATGGAACATGAATCAGAGGTTGCTTTGCAGTGACTAGAATTTTCTATCCTGCTTCAATTCATGTCTACCTACCAGACAGGCAGGAAGAGATGAAGAAACTCTAACCTAATTAAGACAGGAAAAACTGCAAGCTGAGACCTGTATAAAGGTTGCATATCCTTTATTTCCATCTACTGCTCAAATAATTACAAGACAGGTTTGATTAAATAATTATATGCTATTTTTTCAAAGCTGTCATATTATTAAAATAAAGATTAATATAAAGATCAATAGACACAGTGTTCATGATTATTATTATGTCTTATCACTTATATCATTTATCATCAAATCTTCACATTATAGCTATATAGCCTACAACTTCCAATGGAAATTGGAAATTTAACTAAGGGTAAAGTTTTCAAGAGTACCTCCATGAACGCTAATTTCCATTTTCAGAAGTAACTGAACTCTTGCATCATTCAGAACTTTCAAAAAAAAAAAAAAAAAAAAGGAAATACCAGTATCTTATAAAACTTTTTTCCTTCTAAATTTTCTCTATCTTGTTTAATAATCTGGAATCACTGAATGTCTGCTTCTGGCCACTGTCAGCAACGAGACACCAAGCTGCACAAACTACTGTTTTCATCATGTATGCCATATATTCTTACACAGACCTACATGATCCACAGTGTTAACAATGAAGTATTACAAACCTGATGTCTTCAGAAAATCCTTAATATCTTCTTTTAGTGATTCCAGTTTAATTTCTGGTTTGTGTAGGCTAACCTAATATGAAAAATAAAGAAATGAATAAATAAATAAGCATAAAGCAAGCACTAAAAAGAAAGTAAACTGTGTATTTCAAATAACAAAACAAGAAACATACACGCTTAAAGTTACACACAAAGCAAACTGCTTTAGCAGTTTAGCAAAATAACTTGACAATGGTAATTGCAGACAAAATACCAGCCAACTTTTTCCTCATTCAATGTCTTTGCTTTTACAAAGTATTTGGGGAAGGAGGGGGAAGAAGGGAGAGGGAGTATCCAGTGACAAATATGCTTAATATTCTGAGCAACTTAGCACAATACTTAGCACAAATGCTAGAGTCTACACAATAAAGGATTGGTCATAAACTACACAAGTAAATAGCTAGGAATCACTCACTGTATTCTACATGAAAGAATAAAACTGAAAATGTTCCACAACTTCTCACTTAACCTCCCATAGTTCACTTCTTTCAGATAAGAAATGCCATCTTCAAATTTCAAATAAAAACTGTGCACCAAACACTCCCTACTGCAGCTGTGATGACCAGCTCTATACAGCCTCCTGCAATGAAACGCGCTCGACACAGACAGTCGGGCACCAGCCAGCTGCACAACCGTACCATGACATTACCATGCAGATGTTGCTGCAGATTTTTCAGCAACAGCAGGAGCAGCTGCTATAGCATCTCCTTCTTCTATGGCAAACAAACAGACCACAAACGTCCAAAGGACGACAATCAGAAACTCAGGAGTGACTTCTAATACCTATTTTCCTAAACATGGAGTGTGGCAATAGCTGATTAACATCAGAGGATAAAGCTAGAGTTTTAGAAAAGAACAGCAATCCTGGCTGCTAAATTGAAAATAACACGGGGAGATCTGCGTGCAACTTACTCCACTGCCGTGACAGCTCAAAGCATACGTTAGAGGCACAGCGCCGCATCATCCACCTAGAAATGCGAGATATCTCTTGCTATTCAGCAATATGCTGTAGGTGCATCAGCTGCTAACTCCATTGCAGTAAATGATGCTGCTATTAAAAATAAACTGTCACCAGCCTGTGCAGTTTGCCAGCCCTAACAGCACTGTTGACAGCATGGCATGCTTTAGGTCCATCACACACAGCTAACAAACTCCACAACCCTGTAATTTGCCTTACAGTTTATACACAGAAAAGGGTATTTGCTGTGCGGCACAGCTTGCTGGAAGAGTTGGTCTAGATGAATTCACAATGCAGAATCGTAAGGAAATCTTTCCATTTTCACTCACTGAAAGGGGGAATGGCCAATAATGCACAGACTGACAGCAGTAGCATTTCTACTCTTACTTTAAATCACCTTGCCATTACAGGTGAGGAAGGCTTTTATATTTGGTTTATGGACTGCAATAGCAAAGAGATTGTAAGCATGCTTTCTGAGAAAGAAAGGTGATCATAAACCATAAGGTGTGGTGAGTTGCACCCTCATGTCAATGACAAACACATATTCTGTTCAACACAATGGTAAAAGCTGGCAAAGGATCATCACTAAAGGCAGGGAAACAAAGAAAGATTTCATCTCTTGGGCAGCTCACAAAATACTCTTTTATGCAGCATATTCAAGGAGTATTTTATGAGGTATTGTTTCTGAGCCTACTTTGATGGAGAGTCCCAAGTCTGTTTTGGACTGACATATGTCAGCCTGAGTTTAATTTCTTTCTGCTGCAAGGCAGTGATTTTGTACTTCTCCTATGAATTTTAAATAAAGTAACATGCATCAAACCGGGCGGATTGTGCCTTACTGTTTCTCAGAGGTTTTTGCACACATTTTTGTAAGTGTTCAACTTTTGTCTTCTGGGTTAAATATGGCCAATTTTAATCTCAAAGTCCATGAGGTGTTTACCTGAGGAGTCTGGTACACAACCTTCGAAATCCTTTTTACATACACAAAAAAATCCTGACAATTACAATTCATTGACAGATGATGAAAGACAACAACAACAACAAAAAAGCTTTACAATCTATTAAAGAGTGTGTTCATTGTCTTGGCACTCTAAACAGTGCAAGAAATAACAAAACTGCAATCAGGAGAATAGTATTTTAATTCTCTGCTGTTCACACATCTGTAAAACGTGTGAGCTTTTGGTTTATTAAGGAAGGTCTGACACTCATATTGACGACCCTTTTTTCTTGTGCTTTCCTGGAAATTCTGGAAACTGATACAGCATATTGCATTAGAGGGGATAAAGGCATTCAGTCCACACAGACAACTTCCCATTTTCTCTGCCAAAAGATACAACAGAAGAGTTTCTTGTAAACTGCTGTTCCCAACAGAGCCTGTTCCCCAGCTGCAGAGCAAAAAAACAGTGACTCTTTTGTATGTAGCAGGGTGGCAGTCAAAACGGAAGCAGGACACCGCTTTGGAGAAAACTTTCTCCAAGGATTACGTTAGTGCATCGATCTCCATCAGTTCCCTTCACCTCTTCACGCCCATCTATTTAGTCAAGTTTTATTTCACTATTCCGAGCCCTGCTGCAGCACATATTCCTATGCTAATCTTAAATTTATAAAAACTTTTCTTTTTACCCTGTTTCCTGTGTCCTTTTCCTTCTCTTGGCTACAAAATGCCCTACTGAGACAAATTTTCATATAAGAAACATGAAAACTCCCCCTTAACTTATGGGGGCACTTCTGTCCCCACTCATCATTTCAAGATGCAATTGCCAAATCTTCCTCCCATTTCCACTTTTCCTTTTGTTTACTTCTGGTTTATGATCAATACAGTCCTACGCAGAGCTACAGAAACTGTTACTGTTAAGGTCTCACTGCATACTGGACTGCTGATCACTTTTCAAATCAGAAATTAGATACCTGAAAGGGAAGAATCTGGCAGGCGGTTCAGCTAGCAGCTGCAGCCAGTTCTAACACAGAACATACTCTAGCTCCGTACAATACAATCAAAGAAGAAAATACTTATTTTGGTACGAATTCCCCACCAAAGGAAATCCCTTCGGAATTGCTTTGTTGCAACTTAACAGAATGATACCTCTTTGGAATTTACACGCGTGGTTATGGGCACTAAATTGAGGAGTCAAGGAGACTTAGCAGAGCTGATGTTCCAAAATTACTAGATCGGGTCTCCCATATATTTTTATTTTCCTGTTGCACTAACAGGTCTAACTTATTTTTGTGTTGCATTGTGTTGCATTGTGTTGCATTTTGTGTTGCATTACTTTGCAAAAAAAAAAACCATTAGGTATTTTGATAGGGTTTCTTTGTTGCAAACCACTTGATACAATGTACTGCCTAAGTATCATTTGCATTTTCATCCACTATGGTTTTTCGGTAGAATCAAAAATATGTTAACAAAATTTTAGTTATATAAAAAGCATGACTATGTTTTCATCAGATAAAAATGCCTGGCTAAGGTTTACTGGGAAAAAAAACACCTTGTTGAAATTTGTACTGATGCACTGAATTAATTTCCCGCACGACCAAAAGGCAGCATATACCCAGCTTGAACCATAGGCTTGCCAAATTCAATACACGTATCGTGATGAACAGGTATCTTCCTTTTGATGAACACCTGCTACTATCAGGAGGCTATCAGAAGCAAGGTAAAGGAGCGTGAACAATACAGGGGCACGACCCACGGAGGCACAGAGCGACAGCCAGACTAGGGAAGGAATCATGCTATTCAGAGCCTCAGTCAGGCCAACACATAGTCCTGAAAAGAGACAGGAATGAATGCAGCATAATCCAGCAAGCAATAACAAACGACTTCATCAAATGTTAACACCTACTGGTTTCTCTTCCAATATAAGTGGCACTGTGCATATTCTTATGGACAGGCCACCGGGGTTCAGGTGTTGGGTGTCCAAGTTGATCTACAGTCTTTGTCAGCCTCTTGCAAATCAAGAAGCAACTGATTCTTCATAAAACAAGCTATCATTACAGCATTTGTTGGTACTCTCTTGTCCTTCAGATGAACAGAAGAGAAAGGATAGTTTGGGGACTTTCAAAATTTTGCCAAACCTTCCGAAAGGTGGCGAAGGTATCACTAGGAATCCTTTGTTTTATATTCTGTGCACATCTTCGTTGCCTTTGATTTCGGTAAGGTATCTTGCCGAGATCTGGGCAGTCGCCATCACACTCTAAATGTATTACACTTTCTCTACTTGGATGCTGAGATTGAAGAAAATCCAGATACTTGACATTGATCTAGCCGAAAGCAAGCAAAAGGATAGCACAGCGCTAGGTGGAAAAAGTTGGTGGGCACGGTAAATCGATTTGTAAAACAACTGAACACAAAGAGACAAATCTATTTGCAAATTAGCATCTAAATTTGTAAATGGCGTTCAGTCATCGTGACTGGAGCAGCATTGTTCACGCAAGAGGACAGATCAGCCACCAAGGCACAGCACTTGAAATATAGGAACAGAGCCAGAGGACCAGCAACACACTACAAAGAGGAGGTTTCCCAGAACAAAGTGTTCCAGCATAACTCCAGCGTTAAACTATCGCTCTTCTCAACAAGAATAAACACTGCAGAGACGTGATCCAACTATACTGAAATGTGGAACTGCATCAGGTGAACACATATTTTTATCCTGCTGCAAACAGTTCTGCAGATAACTTTACATAATCTAAATATTTTTTACATAATCTAAATATTTTTAAAGGCTATCCACCATAATTTCTCTTCGAAGTCTTTTAGTTTTAGACAAGTTTGTACAATCTCAGAGCATTTATTACTATTCATTACAACTTTGCACAAGCACACAACGTTTTTAGCTTTTATTGCAATTATTTCCCAAATTACAATAAAACACACTACACAAAATATAGTCCAACATTAGCAGAAGTAAATGCAATGAAAGCTAATATTCACCTCTTCTCACATACTCCATTCTGCCATAACTAGCTTTTATCAGGATCAGGCCGACTTGTTAAAAACCACTTCAAGTACAACCACAACAATTTCAACATAAACACTCTATAAACACTTAAAATCCTACAAACTTAAGGGAGTGACTCGTTTTGGTTTATACATTTCTGTAACAGAAAGAGGAATCATTCTGAGCATAACTAAACAAATTTCAGTAAGTATAAAACCCAGATCACATTGACAATTTTCCAACAGTTCTACATTTCCACAATAATTACACTAAGGGAAAAAGTATTGTGAACTTTCTTATACAAGTAAAAATAACCTAGCAGTTGAAATAGAGAACTTTAATTAGCCTCATACAGGAATAAACAGATTCAAATGTTATGTTCTACCATAAGATATGCAGGATACATTTTTAATAATGTAATTTCTATGTTTTAATAGATTTTCTAGGTTTTATTTGAACATAAAATCAGTGCTGCAAATAAAATATACACATGCAATGTATACAATGTAAAACATAACCTACATTACTAAAAAAAAAAAATAATAATCCGCAAATCAAGCTTGCATTGTTTCTGAACTCCATAACCTGTTCAATGTATTCAAAACTGCATTCAATTTAAAATTCGCTGCACTCCAAATGTTACTGCTGAAGCATTTAAACCAAAGTACAAGCTCTATCAGGAGGGGATAGTAAGCCCTTTGTCAAATACAATGCATGAAAAGGAAATCATTAATTATCTACAATGACTCATTTGACTCAACTACGTTTATTTGCTAAGTTTTATTAAATAAATGCTACATTTCACAGAAACACTCTCCTTCTTAATTTGATCTTTTACTTAAGTAGGGATCAGTATAAATTTCTTTTTTTAACTGTTGGAGAAAAATGTCATTAAAATAATACCCTCAGATTTCGTGCAAACCATTCACTCCACATAAATTATTCCAAGATGTTGACCTGCACTCCTTTTAGAAGCAGAGTAGGGCTGCAACGTTCCTAGTGCTCCCAAAGCAAGCTCCTCTCCTTTGCCCCATTTAAAGTCTTGTGAAGACCCTTACCTCTCATTTTGATTAATATTTTCTGTAAACCTTTCTGGTACTAGTCACAGGTCTGTTCAAAGAGTGATGGCAGAGTCGTCTCCTCTGGACAATCATTCTGATTGTGACATATCCTAGCACAGGATATATCCTCTCCACACCTCGTTCATACCTTCAGGTACTTCCCAAAATCTTATCCCACTCCCAGACTTAATTATCAGAGTGGAGTGGGATAGGGTGTCAGGGCTGATTCTTACACCCAGGTTACCACTTTTACTCTTTTTTTTTTAGAAAAGTTCTTTAGGAATAAACTAAGCTTAAAGTGCTGCTTGTTTCTTGTTGTTTGTTTGTTTGTTTGTTTTCTAACTTTATTTGTTATTTGCCCCTGGCAACTAGAGGATCCAGGCAGCTCAGACTGATTTCTATTAGACTTATGGAGAGGACAAAAATAAAGATTGATTAGTCTTAATTAACTAAAACCTGGCTTTCTTTAAACATGATGAAAACCAAAGTTTCTGAATTGTCTGCGAATGAAAGCATGCTAAAAAGTAGCACTTCTTTCATGTCTTTGAACTGTTCTATTTTTAGAACAGGTTTTTTTTGGTCAGTTTTGTCAGTTCACTGACAACAGATTTTCCTGAAACTGAATTTTAGCAAGTTTTCACATAAAAATTTGTTTTCAAACTGCATTTTTGTGATTGAAGATGTCCACGTCTCAGTTTTTCCAACCACCTCTAATTTTTACCTTAAAATATTTACATTTCAGAAAGGGAAGAGAAAAAATAAGACAAAAGCAAACAAATTTGGTTACAAACTCAAACAGTGAAAGTTGTGCCTGAGAAACTGAGATCACATTTCTCCTCCCATACTCCAATAACCTCAGCAGCAATTCTACTTGTTGTAAAGCTACTATCTAATATTTTGGCTCTTTGTACCTGTCACTCTTTCCTTTCAAACCCACTACAAAATATGCTCAGAAAAATTCCAAAGCAAATGACAGGCACATTCACACTCTTTCCTGCATTAATCTCTTTGTATTAACTGCAGGCACATTATCAATATACCAAAACTAAACCTACAAGATCAATCTAACATTTATTTTCCAAATCATCACTAACAAGCATATGACTACCTCTGCTTCAGTCCTCAGGACAAAAATATGATTGTCTTGGTATCCACAGAGCTAAAGCTGTGACAGCAAACCATTTGGTGCCCATGCCAAACTTATTTCAAAGAGATGGTGTATCACAGTCCTTGACACTGGGTCAGGCTGTTAGTGACAGTCAAGCATAGCGCTGGCGTGATCAGCTCATACCCACAGGGCTGCTCTACCAGTCCTCACAAATAACGGGCGGATATTGCGTTTTCCCCAAAATTCTATTAGCTCATCAAAGAACCTGTTTATTTTGAGGTCTCCTTCCTCAACATTAAAAGAAGAGATTAAATTACAAAACAGAGTTTTTTGTTAATAGTTAAAATACTTGTGAGGCTACATAACCTCTCAAAAATTTCAGGTAATATTATAACAGACCTTTGGATCCATTCTGACTCTCATGTTTACAGAGATGGTAAATATTTGTGAGGAATGAGTATCAGCAACATAGTTTTCTACACTGACACATAAAGAGCAATCTTCGTAAAGGTAAAGTATAACTCCAGTATAAATGTCCAAAACAGTAAGTAAGTTTTATTCTGATGCACTGCCTCAAAAGATTTTTCAAAAAACAGTACACGTCTCCCAAACCAGCTTAAAATTGCCTAAAATGGGACCATCTGTAGATCAATATTGCAACCAGTGCAGACTAAGTATTGTTCACAAACTGACTGTTAACCAGCAGACATAAAACATACCACATCCTGTTGATAAACTGGAATTCAGGTGTGACGCACAGCAACAGCAAAGATTTCATATTTATAACGCAACTTCAGAAATACTCTGTGTAATAGGAGGGAAATCAAGTAATACCTTACTACAGAGAGTGGTAAAAATTCAGAAATCTTCAGAATTCTGTATAGCTGCTAAGGGATGGGCAAAGACAAGGCAACTGCATGGTATAGTGATGCTATGCCTATACAAGCATTATAAATAAAACAAGTCTATATTGTACACGAAAAAAAACATAAATGCATGCAAGACCAATTAAAAAATTCCAGATCAAGGAGAACATACAGATTCCTGACAAACAGAGTGTACATTTGGCCCTATTAATTTCAACTACAAACTCCAAAAGATGCATCCTCTACACTGAGGAATCTTCTGGTTAGTGGATCTAAAGACTTTCCAGTCTTTCAGACCCACACTGAACTAGAGCTCTGATTTCATTTCCTACTTCAAACATCTACTTAAGAATCAATCTGAGTATCATTGCCCTGTTTATTTTCTTTCCTCTTAGCACTTCATATGCTAGAATAATCTTCTGACCTATATATACACTAAGTTCTTTCCTTCTTCAAGAAATCTGTACAACAGCAGTGTTCAGCGAAGCCATCACTACAGATTTGGCTGTGGTCACTACGCTGTTTTATTCATTTTACAGGTTGCCTCTACGCTTTCAGACTACACAGAGTTTCTGCTTGCACTGATACGCTATAGTCAGGGAGGGATTTAGGCATTTCACTGCCCTTTTAAACATCAGACACCACCATGGAAGGGCACTGCTAAGGTCCTCAGGCGTCCACCTCTACAAAATGGCTGCACAAAACAACTACCCACCAGCAGCACTTAAATACCCCAACTCCTCACAACAATCTTTCTCACATTTCAAAGCAAACATGCACGGTGTCAGATGACTGTGAAATCAGGCCTTACAGGAGACAGTGACAAAAGAATGAAAGCAGAGATGAGCACGTACATGTTTTATTATAATCAGCAATGGAGTTGTTAAATCCCATAACTTCCTTTATTGAGGACAAGGTCTTGAATTTGACTCTCCACACCATGTCAGGCCATCTTCTTGGGATGCTGAATTCCCCCACACTTAGTAGAACTCAAAGTCTGTACTCTTTTATAATTCCAACCCCCTTCAAGTCATGCACATTTGCTTACTCACATATTTAGAGAACAGTCAGTCAACAGGAGCAAAGCAGATGTATGTTTAAAATTGCATTTAGAAACCAAAACAACAGATGTTTTAAAAGAAGCAAAAAAGAAACAAAAAAGGCATACAGTGATGTCACTTGCTATGGAAAGCTTTTGAGATATTCAGAAAAAAATATAATGCTAAGTCAGACAATGGACATTCTATCCTAAAAAAAAATCTAAAATTTTAAGCATTGTTTGCAAAAAAAACAAACCAAAACAAAACAAAACCAAACCAAACCTCAAGGTTTTATAAAACCCAACCCAAAATATTTCAGTGACACACAATAATCATTATAGCACCGGTACTATGTTATCACGGTCATGAAAATTAACACAATTTTAATCTGAAATACCCTAAATGAAGTTCAGCTCAAATATGAAAATCTGGTTTCAAGTGCAAATAAGTTACTAAACATTAAAAAAAAAAAAAAAATGTTTTCCCAGATACAAAAATGTACTTCCATGTGCATTTTGCTTTTATTTTCACTTCCTTTCACCAAATCCTCATTTTCTCAGGGGCACCCTGCAGGAGGAGGTGGGGGAGGGAATTAACGCTTTCCAAATTGGAGATTAAAAGACAAAGCGATTCATTTTGGGAACTATTGGAAGCAGTGAGATTTCAAGAGGATAGTCTACATATTCACTCCGAAATCCCTCAGTCCCAAGGGAAGAAACTATAAACACAGCTCTAGAAACCAACCAGACCGCTCTCCGGCCCCGAGGGGGAGGGAGGAAGGGGAGGCCCAGGCCCAGGCCCAGGCCCAGGCCCAGCTCCCCTGCCCCGGCGGAGGCAGCACCGTCTGGGCCGGGCCGCCGGCCGGGAACAAAGCGCCGGGGTGGGAGTGGGGAGAAGGGAGGCCGGTCACAGGCCAAGTCGGGGCTCACCCGGGCCTGTCGCTCCAGCTGGGAGTGGAGGCTGGAGCCCTTCAGCCGCTGCACGATCCGCGCTATGGTGAGGGAGAGCCCGCTGTCCGGGTCCAGCATCGCGGCACGCCGCCCCTGCCCGCCGGCGAGCGGCCGCGCCGGGCCCCTTTCGCCGCCGCACCTCGCCTCGCCTCGTTAACCGGGGTTACCAGGCAACGGCGGGAGGGGCGGCGGTCCCCCTCGGCGGCGTCCGGGTGGAAAGCGACGCCTCACGGAAGCGTTCCCCGCCGCCGATTGTCACTCGAGCGGGACCGCACGCCCTCCGCTGCCCGGTGCGGGGCGGACCCCCGCGGACCCCTCGCCGCCCAGCCTGGGAGGCCCCGCGCTGTCCCCAGAGCCGGGCAGAACACCCCGGTGGGGCCTTCAGCTACCGCATCCCCCCGGACACCTGACAGGCCGCCTCCCGCCTGCAGGCCACACGCACCTGGATAGCGGTTGCCTAGAGCTCTGGTGAAAATGTCACGTGCTGCTTCTGCGTCCTAAATAAATGTTTATAATGTGTCATTGCTACAAAGTCGGAAACAAGTATAGAGAAAGCCTACCTGTGGTCTTGGGCTTTGGCCACGGAGCCCAGTGTTGGAGACATCCAAATGTGCTCGGCCTGCACTCTCTGCCCTGCCCTGCGCTTCTGCGGAGCCCGCAGAGAAAAAAGTGTCCTCGTCCTCGTTGCTGCTGTCTGCCTGACTGCTTCAGCCTCACGTGTGCGCCCAACTGCTCGCCTAGCAGAGTGGGGTTTGTGACAGCAGCCCACCAAGGCATTCGTAGATGCTGCCACTTGCCAGTGTCCACCTGCCAGGCCAGGTGGGCTGTTACCAGCTATGAGCATTCCAGGTCTGTCTTAATAACGAGTTAAAGAATATCTTACACCATCATTACTTACAGCTTAATTAACCTGTCTGGCTTTGCCTTGGACAGGACTAAGCTTTCTCTTAGAGTCAGCTATTGCACCTCAGCCGAGCTGTGCCATCGGTACCTACTAGGCAGCATCTTCTTGAACTGCTTCTCAGCTAGGGCTGACAGTGAAAGGGCTCAAACCCATTTCAGTGCAGTCCGAAAGAATAGCTTACAAACATCTTTAGCTGTGGTTTAAGTGGCTTTGCACTAGTATGAGGTAGTGGGATTCATATCATTAAAGCTTGAGGGACAATTAAAAAAGCTGCTTTTTAGGGCCTGAAGTATTACATCCAGATGGTGTGAACAGCACGTTCAGCCCCATGGCTCCTTTCTTTGTTCTTCTTGAGACATACTAGTTGACCTGTATGCAGGTGAAGTTTTATTGCCCTCTCAAATATTTTACCCATCTGCTCAGCATGGTGAGGCATTAATTCAGGCTCAGTACCAAAGAGCTCTTATTTAAGGAGAGCCACTATGTATGCCTCGTTGAGTGATGTAAATGCGAGGAACTTTAATCCACTTAGTCCTTCTGGGAAAATCTGCTCCTATGTGCATCAGTTACAGGACCATGTAATCAAATTGTCACTTAATAAACTAATTTACTAAGCTGAAATACTGATTTTGAAAATCCCAGAATAATTAGTAAATAATTAATAGAGTTCAAGAAGGTAATATGGAAAAGCTGATCATTGACCTCCAAAGCCAAGCTTTAATACCTATTCTCTGCTCCAAGGATGGTCATACCTCCATAAAACAAAGAATATTTCAAGATTCTGAAATGTCAGGTTGTAACTTTTTCACTTCTATGAGTGACGCAGATGTGAGGAAATGAAGATGGATGTCATCAGTTAACATGCTAGAAAAAACAACTAGATGATATAACAAGTATAAAAATACACCTGAACTCATCTGTTTGCAACCTTTTTTTACTTATCTGTGAGCATTTCTGGAAAAGAATAAAGTTTAAAGAAGAATAGTAATAGAAGATCATAGATAGAAGTCCTTTAATCAACTGTAGAGAAACCTGAAAAAGTCACTTGTGCTGAATCAAAACACTGAGGAAAGCTTGCTTCTCAATTCATGGAGAGCACAGGGAAATCAAATGCCCAGCTGTCTAGCGATGCCTCGAATATCTACTCTGATCAAGTGTTCTGCCAGTTCTGCACTCGCATGCATATATGAATTTAGGGGCGACAGTGAGCAGATTTCGTTTTCTCTGTGTAGTGGGAGTTAATTAAATATCTGCCTACATTCCCAACTGAACAAGCACACAGAGTGCAATAGCTTTGTATGCTAGCTTATAATATAATTCCATAAAGAGTTCACAAGGAGGCAGTACCTCTCCTCGTTGTTTTGTTGTTGTTGTTGTTGAGGAGGATAATTTATTTGTGTAGGAACTTTACCTGCTAAGACGAGCATATGCAGAAGATTAGGGCCTGCCACTAAGCTCCACAGCTTGATGTCTGTAAGTCCAGGGTTTTGCATTGCAGCTGCAAGTGTGAGAGGAATCCCTACCCCCTTGTCTGACAGTCCTCAGCAGAGGGGTTTTTTTCCAGGTTTTGGGAGAACCTGTGGACTGCCACCAGAATGGCAGTCTTACCAGTGCATTTGGTGAGTGTGTCACTTATCAGGACTGCTTGACATGTGGGGACTCAAAGGTTGGGTATGTTCCTACTGGAGGCACAGCGCGGTGTCTGGCTGTTTTCCATGCTGTGGTCTGCAGGCACCGTGTTCAGCCAGATGGCAGGTCATGGAGCAGGACAGAAGCCACGGCACCTTGCCAGTTGGAAGTACGGGTTCCCCTACTCCTGGGTATGGAGAAACAATGTATCAGGTGAATTTCATGTGACTTCATAGGTTTGCAAAAGTCATCCTTATCTTCTATAGGTCAAAAAAAAAAAAAAACAGGAGAAAAAGCTTATGTCAGCTGCTGATAAGTAATTTCCTGCAGTTGACTACCTCCGCTCCAAATCTGCCTTTGTTTGTTACCCTCTGCACGTGCACATCTGTCACTCTTCATTCCCTGTTTTTCCAGACGGTTTCCAGTCTGGTTTCCTTCCTCCTGTGCACCGGGTTTCTCTCCAGCCAGTTATGTCTCCAATATGGATAGGAAAACTTATGTCTTGTAGATGCCAAACAAAGCTAAAAAGCAAGGCGATATAAAGCGATAAATTTTACAGCATCTCACTGAGGGCTGTTAACTGCTTCTTGTGTATCCTTACCATATCCAGTTGAGAAATCTCATGCTTAAGTGCATGCTTCTTTTTTATTCCCTTACAAGGGGCTTACTGCGTAGCAGCTTGAAAAATACAGGGTCATTGTTAAAAAATATCACTTAAATAACAGGCACTGGCAGAAATCCCAACCAACTCTTTAGCCTGTCCCCCGGCTATCACATGACTGGTTTAACGTGGTTCATGTGATAAGTGTTTGACAATTACTGCTTTTTCATTGTGATTTACTTTTAAATTGCAAGTAAGCAACTGCAGTACAGTCAGTGTAGAGTGGTTTTATGATGTCCAGTACCACATAGCAACGGTAGCTTGTTGGTTTTATCAGAAGGTCTGGTGTAGGTGTCATTGTTTCTCTGTTGGATTTTTTTTAGGTGGTCTTTTTGTCTCTTCATCTCTGTCCTACACCCCTGAACACCAACTCTCTTCCCTTTGTGTCACATCTCCTTTTACAGCTGCAGTACTTTACAATGTTATACCTTTACTGTTTTTTGTGTCAAGTTAGTGCAGTTAGCTAGAACTGATACTGGTATCCCAAGCGTCTTTTGTTTATCTGTCTGACACTGCAGGTCTGGAAAGCATTGAGAATTTGACAACGAAAAGTAAAAATTACATAGCCAGTGTCTGAAATATTTCACCCATATTATCCTCCTCTTTCTCTTGGTGGGTTTAGATTGAGAAGAGGAGAGAATATGAAGCAACAGATACATCATACTGTCATTTTTAAGACCACAGGAGACAAAATACATTTTAATACTTCCAAACAATTCTGAAGACCAGTTTGTTTCCTGAAGTGTAAAAGCAGGCAGTAAAAAGGAAAACCGTTAAAAGGAAACACTGAGTGCCTGGAAGCTTGTAGTTTTTCCCACAACTATATCAGTTAACCTAATAACTGGGACTGTCTGCAGGTGTCACCAAAGGAGGCAATTGCCTTGTATAACCAAGTAATGGGTGAGGGAGGTGTCTAGTTCAGCCCCGATCTGGACCAGACTAGGCAGTCTCTCTCTCAATCCCCCCACCCTCCGAGAGAATTTTCATAATATAAGAAAAACGGCTCAAGGTTTGAGATAAGGACAGGGAGAAATCCTTAAAATTACCTTTACGGGCAAAACGGACTCAATGTGGGGAAAAAGTATTCATTTATTACTAAGCACAGCAGGATAATGAGACAGAGAAGAAGATAACCTTCCCCCACCCCTCCCTCTTCCCAGGTTTAACATTATCTCTACTACCTTCCCCCACACCAAGTGGCACAGGGGGGAAGACTGAATGGGGGTTGCAGTCAGTTCATCACATGTTGTTTTACGCCGCTGCTTCATAGTTGGGGGAAGAACTCCTCACATTTCTCCCCTGCTCCATTGTGGGGTCCCTCCCACAGGCCACAGTCCTTCGTGAAACTGCTCCGGCGTGGGTCATCTCTTCCACGGGGTGCAGACCCTCCAGAACAGCTGCCCCAGTGCAGGCCCTCCACGGGCCACAGCCGCCTTCAGGCATTTGCCTGCCCCAGGTGGGGTCCTCCACGGGCTGCAGGTCGATCTCTGCTCCTCTGTGGACCTCCATGGGCTGCAGGAGGACACCCTGCTCCACCATGGTCGTCACCACAGGCTGCAGGGGAATCTTGGCCAGGAGCCACATTACTCCTCCCCCTCCTTCTTCACTGACCTTGGCGCCTGCAGCCGTTCCTCTCACAACAAAAATTCTTCACGAGAGGCTGGCAGAAGCCTCTCAGGATCTCTTCACGTCATCCATCTCATCTCCTCTCCACCTCTTGCAGCCAGGCTGGGCTGAGTTGGGCCCAGTCGGCCGCCAGGCGAGAGGCCAGAGGGTGAGGTCTGCAAGGCCCACAAGGCCCACAAGTCTCGCGCCTCCCCCTCTCTGTCCCTGCTCAGCTTCTTCACATCATCTCGTCTCTTTTTTTTTCTGTTTTCACCTTCTTAAATACGTTATTGCAGAGGCATTATCACGGAACATTCTGCTACCAATTGGCTCAGCCTTGGCTAGCAGTGGGTCGGCCCTTGGCCCGGCTGAGTCCACTGAACAAAAGGGAAACTTCTAGCAGTTTCCTACAGAAGCTACCACGGTAGCCCCCCCCCTCACTAAACAAAACCAGAACAGGGAGGTCAACAAAATCCCAGTACTCCCAGTCACAAAATCCCAGCAGTCCACAAAATCCCAGCACTTTCAAGCTGCTCCCAAGACATTCTTCCCCTAAGCATTCAGAACACTTATGCCTGATCCCACCTTCATCTTTCACTCTCTCGCTGATAGAAATGCCAAGTCATAAAGTCTCCTCTTACTCTGTTGGGGACAGGGGTGGAGGGATTGGGACTGCACCTTTACTTGTGCTGAGGTTGGATGCATTCATGCAGTCAGGGCTGGCAGGGTAAGGGAACAAGTTACGGTACAGAACGGTGCTAAGCATGCAATCGTTGTAACTTATTCCTGTAGATAAACGACTTACCTTTCCTTGACACCTGCAGTAATAGATGGTTAATGCTCTCTGGAGGGCAGCTACACGTTGCATTCACCCTGATGATGTATCACAGATGTTGTATGAATCTCCATGTTCATTTATTTTTGTCCTACGTGAGACACTGCCGAGAGACAGCTTGTGCAATCCCTAATGGAAGACTGGGTCATGTGTAAGGATGGCTGTGTCCCAGCCAACAAGTGCCACAGAAACCTAAGTTTAAAGAAAAAGACAAAGAAAAGCAAAAAGCAACAACTTCTTTTTTTTTCTGTCAAAACAAAAGGATAAAACATTAAAAAAAAACAACGTAAACCAAAACAAAACCCGTCACACATACCCTTATCCCCCAACAAACCCTCCAAATTTGCCTTCCTTCAGAGAGGAGAGCACAGCATCTTTATCTCCTCTCTCGTAAACTGGACAATTTCTTTTGTTTGGGTTATTTTTTCATCTAAAAAGCTACTCTTGTCCAGATCTTCATTTCTTCTTTCTCCACTCAGAACCACTTTAAGTCATGAGGGTTTCAAATCCATAACCCAGATCTTCCAACTCAAGCCATTAGCAGAACTTCACCTTTGAACTAAAGCGTCAGGTTCGAACAGCTACTCTCATCCAAGCAGGTTCTTTCAGAGATGAGCATATTCAGTCCTTTGCTCAGTATGCTCACTCTTTGTATTTGACTAATGTAGATTAAACTTTAATCTCAGTTATAGGTCACTCCTGCAAGCCTACTTTTATAACATCCACTGTTTTCCTTGTGCAATCAGAACCAGAATATATTGCTTGTAGCTGATAACAGAGAGGTGTCACAAAAACTAGAAATGCAAGAAAAATAAATTTCTGTCAGTGACTCACCCTCATCCATTTTAAGCTTTGTTTGATTTACTTCCCAAAAAGTGACACTGTATATTTTGACAAGTTTCAGTACTTTATTTAAAATAATCAGCTCCCATGGAGTAATGAGGGTTTTTTTGCCCAAATACCACTGATGCAATCTGAAGAATGTTGGAAGCTTAGATGACGTATCTTCACTTATCAGGGCAGAAAACATCTCCTGTTGCAGACTATTGTTCATGGGAAGTAATATATTTTATCTAATATGTGGCTGAACTTGAGAGCTAGACTTGACTACCAATGCTGTCAAGGTTTATCAGTCTAGTTTTAGGAGTTTCACATTGCTTCAGTTCTTGATTTTAGTTAGTTTCCTACCAGACCTTGGCTTTGCTCAGCTTTAAGCCTCCCTAGAGAGGATAATTTATCTCAGGTCATAATATCTGTTACTAGCATTTTTTAATAGCATTGCTGAGTCATAGCAGCACTGTGAGTTATCAGTCATGTAAAACAAATAACATGCACAAAGTCCCTAATTACGATAGTATTAGTTTTAGTCCATTTTTCAAGTTTTTTATTATTAATCAAGGGACACGGGCTTTAGAAGTAACATTCTGTATCTTCTGGTTCATAGAATCCCATGTGGGATAGAATGCACCCTCAGCAAGTTCACTGACGACAGCAAGCTGTGTGGTGTGGTGGACAGGCTGGAGGGCAGGGATGCCATCCAGAGGGACCTAGACAGGCTGGAGAGGTGGGCCAATGCAAACCTCATGAAGTTCAGCCAGGCCAAGTGCAAGGTCCTGCACCTGGGTCATGGCAATCCCAGGCACAAATACAGGCTGCGTGGAGAATGGATTGAGAGCAGCCCTGAGGAGAAGGACTTGGGAATGCTGGTGGACAAGAAGATCAACATGAGCCAGCAATGCATGCTCACAGCCCAGAAGGCCAACAACATCCTGGGCTTCATCAAAAGAAGCATGGCCAGCAGGTCGAGGGAAGTGATTCTCCCCCTCTTCTCTGCCCTGGTGAGACCCCACCTGGAGTACTGTGTCCAGTTCTGGAGACCCCAACATAAGAAGAACATGGACCAGTTTGAGAAGGTCCAGAGGAGGACCACAAAGATGATCAGAGGGCTGGAGCACCTCTCTTCTGAAAACAGGCTGAGAGAGTTGGTGCTGTTCAGTCTGGAGAAGGGAAGGCTCTGAGGAGACCTTATAGTGGTCTTCCAGTACCTAAAGGGGGCTTATAAGAAACATAAGGATAAACTCTTTAGCAGAGTCTATTGTGATAGTACAAGGGGTAATGGTTTTAAAATAGAGGGAGGTAGATTCAGACTTTATATAAGGAAAAAAAATTTACGATGAGGGTTGTGGAACACTGGAACAGGTTGCCCAGAGAGGTGGTGGATGCCCCATCCCAGGAAACATTCAGGGCTGGATGAAGCTCTGAGCAACCTGATCTAGTTGGAGATGTCCCTGCTCCTTGCAAGGGGGTTGGACTAGATGACCTTTAAAGGTCCCTTCCAACCCAAACTATTCTATGATTCTATGTGTACATTTACCATGACTTTTAAGATATAATTAAACAGATGTAGAATTTCTTGGGCTTAAAACAGAAATAGAGTCTATGGATCCAAATCCATTTAGAAGAAAAACACATGTTGAATCACAAATACAGTTTATGTACTGAGTAGTATATGCACTTCATATGTGACATATTTTATGTCTTAATTTTAAATTGTATATTTACCTATCAGCAAGTCTGTTGGGATCTCTCCTTGCGTATCAATTCTAGGCACTTTTTATTCATCAGATTAATATTTGATGACAAAGTGGATTTATCCTTTTTCTATTTTTTTTTTTTTTATTATGAAGGGTTAGTAGGCTATGAAGAGTTTTCAAATAGAAGATTCAAAAGTGAAGAAAAAACAATAGGATCTGGAAAGTCTTGTAGGGTTTTTGTAATTCTTTCCTGGTGGTTATGTAGGTGAAAGACAGCCAGATACCCTAACTGTTCACAGGAGAACTCTACTTTGTGTCACAGGGATCCTCACTTCTATTACTAGGATTTTTCAGATATCCTTTACCTTCACTTCTGCTTCCTTAACTTGATGTTTGCTCTGATAAAAAGACAGCTAGAAGTGCTAGTAAGATAAACTAAAATGGAACTGCTGAATGAACTGAGCACAGCAAGCAGAACCTTCCTAAGTTTCTCATAGTTGTGTCTCCGCTGACAGTGCTTTTCTTTCCTTGTACGGACAAATGCTTTATACCATCGAAACGGAGCACCAGGCACTGAATAAATATCTTCACCAACTATGGAATAGAATCTCCTCTGATAAACCTCAGGCAGTGGCAGGGGTCTAAATAATTCTGTATTGAAATACTTGCAATTGTCCTGTATCAGTTCAAAAGAGATGAAGTCAAAATGTAAAACTGAGCCCTAATTTCTAAACACAGTTTCTCTCTTTAGATACAGGAATAGATTATTGCAGCAAATAATCTGAAAAGGTTGAGTACAAGTGCTGCCTGTTACAAGAATTGTTGTGCATATCTGAAGAACAACTAAGCAAACAGTTTTTTATGGTGGAAATAAGTTCATAATAAGAACATGCTCAAGAATTCAAAGCAACCACCTGAAAAGAGTAAAACAATGAGGTGGAAGAGCAAACATAAATAAAACAGGCTGGGAACAGAGCTGTTAAATAGAAGGCTATCCTGCTCTCACTAACCTCCAAAATTTTATACAAATCTCTTTAAAGGAAAAATGGCACTGAAATATTGTACCCAGCTTTAGGGAGCACAAACAAACCCAGATGACTTGGTTTCAGATGAAGCTCTGCACACTGAAAGCAAATAAAATTTAAATATACAAATGCAGTCAGGTTTTCTGTTTTGCATCACTGTTTAGAGCTCAGTAAAGAAATCTTTCCAATGCACAACTAATTTACTAATCAAAAAAGAGGCAGAGGTACTATGTAAAAAAAAAAAAAAATAAAATTATTTCATTAATTAACAAGATACAGGACTGAATCTTACAATCTATATTGCAGCATATTCCCAGAAATACCAGGAAGCAAAATTAGAAAATATTCAGAAAGATCATAGTGCTAAAAGGCTGAAAAAAGGTTGGAATTATTTGTATTCATGGCAAAAGAGAAAGTGAAGAGACAAGATATGAAGCTGGTAAAACGCTCTAGCAGAACCATAGAGATTTGCCTTAGCTGAGGCCATCAGTCATTAATGTGAGTAAGCAGTCATGTAGCAGTGTAATGGGAGGAATATGTAGTGTCAGAAGAATAACTGTGATACATTAGACAGCTAAGATGTGGAATATTTTAGAGTCAAGTTTTCCCTTATCCAGCTCCAGGACTCCACATCCCTGAGACAAAGATTGTCAGTAGCTTGCCAGAGCCCATCCTCCTCACTGGGGTGCCTCCCTACTCTTCCTAGGGACAAAAGTCTTTGAGACCTAACTATTTATTTACTGCACAGAACTGGAAATAAGACCCCTGCTGAAGGTACTGAATACAGCTCAGTTGTGTGGCCTTAGGGTGCTATTTGCAAATTCACAGTTTTGGTTAAGTTGGCTTAAGGGAGGAGAAAATGGACACAGATAGGAAGGGCAACAGCTAAAGAAGCATTCATGAGGATACTGGAGAAGGAACAGAGCAAAAGAAGTCGTTATCATGTCACTAAATAAATGAGCCACCATATAATGAACAGATGATGGGAAAAATCCTATGTTGTTTCTCATTCCCTGTCCTATTCAGGAAAATGAAATTTACTGCCTTCTTCATAAGTAAGCTGGATTTCATCAAAGAAATATCAATTTGTATTGCCAGTTTCTTCTAAAACAGCATTAAATCTGGAAGTTCTTGGATATTTAGTAACACATCAGACCAGAAGAACAAAAGTTTCCTATCATTTTAGATTGGATAATATTGTATACAACCTACCACTTTCTCCTTTGTAAAACATAAAATAAAAATGTATTTAGCAATTTATATCATGATGTGATTTTTTTTTAATTTATTTGAATATTTCCCACAGAATCCAATTTTAAATCTCCAGCATTCTCTATATAAGGTCTTATGAAAAAGATACTCCAGTATGAAATGACTCAGTTTAACAGCTAATGAAATAAATAGTGCTTTACTTTTTATTTTGCCAGAGCATTCTCATTTGACTTCTAATAACAACTTTTACGAGCAGTCATTAAGAATTAAGTGAAGACTTTGGGGAGGTCTGTCTTCACGAAGTATAAAATTGCATCTGACACTTCTGGCTTTCTAACTGAAATGTAAATGATATTTAAAGAGATCAGATCCCTGCAAGATTATTGTTTGAGCAAGATTATACTTCTGGTACTGCTAGGTTTAATACCAGAGTGGTTGAGAGTAGAACCTGGGAGCGTTTAACTGGCACATCACTTAAAATATTTAAAAATCCCTTTACTTGCTCCAGCAACTTCAATAAGCAAAGCTTGTAAAAATAAAATACTAATTGTCACTGATCTTTTATCATGGTCTCATCACAAATACCTTTTCTACTTCAATTTATTAATTTTCACCACATTGAAAGGTTGCAAAATGAATGCCTTAGAATAAAAGGAGAACGTGGGGAAGAAATAAGGTATCTGAGAAGTGACACAGTAGCCACGGTTTGTATGATCTCTGACTAATTTGCAGGACTTTGTCTGTACAAAGCGCGCTTAACATCAGTGCAGTTGATTACAGAAAGTTCCCAAACAGTATGCATGAGTTTGCAAATGTAAGGTAATGACTTCAGGCACACAAAAAGTTATTAAAATAAATCATTCACATTAGCTGCAAATTTTCAAGTGTTTGTTAAAGCAAAATTGACAGTGTATGATATAACTTTTCTCTAAACAATGATTACATCCCAGAGATCCAAATCCTGGTATATTTGTCTGATTTATAAGCCCCATGATATTTGAGGATAACATAGCATCCTAACTGAATCTGGCTTTATCAAAAAGTGAGCTTAGAGAATTCAGAGCAGAATTTGTCCTTGGACTTTTGTTTCTCCCTTCTTTTGAGAATTGAGTGTTCTGCTTGGCAGCTTTAAAACAGTTTGGTAATGTAAGCAAAGACTAAACAATGAAAATGAATTTAAAACTTACATGCTTTCAGTCATATTAACTCCCTGCACAATGTCATATTATATAAACATGGGCAAATAGTCCAAACTAACCACAGCAATTGTTCCTCAGAGTGTTTTTTCTTAAGAATTATATAGAGAAAAGTAGGGCAAGTAAGGCCAGTAATACCATCATTTAACAGCTCATCTGTCCTGAAACTCTGGAAATTATTATTTCTGGTGTTTCAATGTTTGAATAATGTTTTGAAATCACTCAGTACAGAAATACTATCAAATACTCCCAGGACAGCTTAGCACAATAGTTATCACAATGGGCTTAACTTGCCTTTCTCAGTTCTCAAAATTTGTAACTGACAGCTTTCTACCTCCAGTTACTGGACAGAAGTAAAAGAAGTCCAAAATGCAAAGATAATGTGGCTCATTTACAAATAAAGATAAACATTCCAGAAATTAAGACCCAGAACAGACCTTCAGCTAGGGTCTTTGCTCCTGAAGGTCTCCCTTTACCTCATCTTACTTGGTTCAATATTTAGTCCAAATTGTCAGGTAGCAGAGTTCTAGTTAAATGGAAAAAACTGACCTGGAGATTTTCACAGTAAAAGAACATGAGTCAAACAATAAAACACTTAATTGTGTACAACAAAATGCATAATTATGAGCCTAACTTAAAATCTTACTTACATTCCAGAAGCCCCAGAACTTGAAGGGGACGACCCATCATCTCATTGCCTGAGTACCCTTCCATGTAAAATCATGATGGTGGAAAATCAGCAAAATTCTAGACATCACTCAGTCTTTTGCTTTTCTTTTTATTAGAGCAAAATCCAACTTGGGTTAAGTGCTTTTGAGGTGGGAATATTGTTTCTTTGTGGATATTGCTGGTAGGGGTTTATAGGCGATAGTAGCTGTCTGTGTTGTACCAGCAGTAACGGTAAAAAGGACTTCTAAAGGAGAGACATTTTGCAATACCTCAGAAAATTTTTAGATATAGCTCTGGATTTAGAAATAACTCTGGAAAGCTATTTCATAACCAGATACTCTACTGCAAATACTTTATTTCCTGTTCTTTTTCTTGTTCTTTAACCTCACTTCATGGTCTGAGTTGTCCCAAATGACTAAAGTTCATACTCAGAGTTCAGTTGTTGATAAGAGACTTAGCCGGTTAGTTACTTTGAAAAAAGTGAGGCTATGTGCCCCTCTTTAGCTACTGAACATTAGAGAATTCATCAAAATATAAGCAAATTATATGTTTGATTTCTTGTGAAGACTTGTGCAAAATTATGTCAAATCGGATGATTGTTGTTCTTAGAAAGTTGATGATTCCTATAAAAATGGAAGCTTTTAAGAACTACTGTATTGATTAAATTAATTCTTCTTATGTAAGTGTAATTTTCAGTATTTTTCTAAAACAGACAATACTTCTCTTGCTGCCCATAGCTTAGGATCCCTCAAGTCAAGCATTATATGATTCTTGGGAACTCATATGTCAGTGAACAAATTTCAATAGCATTACTTTAAGGGTATTTATCATCTGTTACAGAAACTGATACTCCTCCAAAAATGTGGATGTCAGATCAGATGTCATGACGCACAAAGTAACTTCTCTCAGTACATACAAAGACACATAAGCTTTGGAATCTTAAATTAAAGCCCTGGCTTCAGACATACTGGTACCAACTCACTCAATAATACATCAGCTGACTTTCTCTGTTTCCTCCCTGCTAACTGCCCAGCCAGGCCCTTAATGACTTGGTGTTGTGAAACCAACGTCTCTTTATCTAATTCTGTGGAAATGTGGAAAACTGTTTGATCTTAACGTCATGGCTTCTTTTGAGGGCAGAGCTCTCTGACAAATATAGGACCAGACCAATTCTGAGGAGACTGCCTTCCTTTTCCTGACTCTTCTACTGGCCCATTGAGTGGTCTGTGCCAAATATTTCACTTTCCTGTGCTTTTTTTCATCTTTAAATTGAAACTCATAGTGACTGCAGTTAACATAGCTAGCTTCTTTCATTAGGCCCCCCTCACTAAACAAAACCACAACACATATACTTCTGTGAGATCTACTAATGAAAATCTCTAAATTTTCTACTAGAAAATAGTAGTGACTCTTTGTTATATGCTTAACTGGAATCTTGAAAAGACTACCGTTCTTAATGGCTACAGGCAGGGGTTAATTTAGCAGTCTGCTCCAGTTTTCAGCTTAAGGGGCTGAGTAGTGTCAAGTGGTGTTTTGTTGCTGACATTATAACCCTATGGGGGCTGCTTCTGGTGGCAGCCCCTGATATTTTATCTGTTTGTTACAACCCATGTCATGATGTCATGACCGTACCTCTGAAAACAGTCTCAGATGACTGATACCTTAAAACATATGATGGATTTTGACTTTGACTGATGCTGCTCTAGTACGCAAAAATATGCTGAAAGGAGTCCATTAATGGTACCAACACCTGCTGGTGTTAAGATAATATTAAAAAAGTTGCCTCTCAGGCTGTGTGTTGATGCTGGTAAGTTGGCATGTGGTTCTAGCACCCACAACAGAAGAGTGTGCAGGGCTATTTCCTTTCATCTCTAGCTTGAGTCCTGAACTGTTTTTTCTGGCAAACTAATTTATACACAGGGTGAAGAAAAAAAATAGGGCTGTACAATTCAGTGTATATCCTCCAAAAGAAACAAGTACCTTTTAAAAATATCTATGTTCCTCTTTAATGGGTTTCTGTTTATTTCTCATAAGCACTTATGCATCAGTTATGATAAGCCATGGAAAGGAAAATGGTTGGCTTCAGTTGTTCAGCAAGCAACTTCCGCCCTCAAATTTAACAATTAGTTAGAAGACTAGGTAAATGGAGAGAGAAGATGCAGCTGAGCCTAGTGATAGGCCAACATTGGCTGAGAAGTGCCAACATGAGTTGCAACATGCATGATAAACTATGCAAGAGGAATGATTGGAAAATGATCAATCCCAGACTTCACTAATAGTATCTTAATGGCTGTCACAGGGTGTTAGAAGGATTTTTATGTGATCTTATGTTACACCAGACAGACCATTTACACATATTTCCTTGAAGCAGTCTTCCCTAATCTTTATACAACACTTGCACAGCAGTCTCTGTAGCAAAACAGAATTTCTGGCTGTTCTTTCATCCAGAAAGCCCACAAAAACTTTAACATTATTATGAAATTGGACTTGAAGATTTACAGAGACAGTATGCTTTATTCATCCTGTTCGTCAGTGAGCTTTGAACATTGTACAAAAGTCATGGCCATCGCGTGGGAGGCCTCATTTAGTCTCTTCTGAAGAAGATGGTATGACAGGGTGACTGGACACCTATGAAGGCATCAGGGCCAGCTGTAATATGTCTCACAGGTAGGTTGGGTGGATGATACTGCAAACATCCAAGAAGTTCAAATACTATGCATTGGCTCTTCAAAAGAAAGAAAAATGGTTACCCCCAAAATCATTGAAAAGATACCTTGATATGTGTCTACATGGAGTATCCTCTGTCAAGACCTGTGGAGTCTTGCAGGCATTTACTGAGCTACCTGCCACAGCACTGTCATACATGACCACTGGAGATGTGCTGCAGGGGCAGCAAGAGCACCTTGTTTGCCTTTGATCCCCTCTACGGCTGGTGAATGCTATTTCAGAAATCTTTGATGGTACAACAAGATGCTCTGAAGTAAATTTCATCCTTATGTTTTCATCCTCAGTTCAGATGAGTATGATGTAAACTGGTCTTAAATGCAGTGGCTATGAGACACTGATAGGACTCAAGCTGAGACCACCTTGAAAAAGCTTAAAATATATGTATTCCTGAGAATTTTGTGTGTTCTACAAAAGCGTGGCCTAATTCAGATCTCCCTGTAGTTTGCTACTGAATCAGTGGCCTAATGCCAGCATAACCCTGGCAAATGAGAACAGAAGTAGACCATGACTTTCCATATATATTTCCTCTAATTCATTTATTTTATTTCATTTGCTAGAACAAAAAGACCTGGCAACAAACCCAAAATTATTTGTAGGTTTGACATAAGATAAAAATAAGTTTTTCCCAAATTCATCGTTTTACAATTGGAGTTTCTATTTAAATTTAAGTAAAGATCTTTTTCAAATTAACGAAAAAACAGAACAGATGCTTATTCTTCAGGAAAAAGAATAAGGCAACTGTAAATAGATCTGGTTTGGTTTTGGATGAGAAAAGCATTATACACATAGCGTGAAATGACAGAGCACAGCAACTGTTCTGGCTGCAAAGCCAGTGTGTTCAGTATTTGGTGTTATGGGGGAAAAAGGATTAAGACAAAAATAAAAAAAAAATTAAATGATGGATTCTTTTGTTATCATGGATTAGCAGGCCTCCTTTTCTTTGAATATATGGAAAAAATATTTTTGTATACTTTTCTCTAAACTGTCTACACAGGTACACTATGGTACCTAAAATATTTCTTAATCAACAAAGTCAATTTTATTAATAAATTGTTGTTAATAAAGCAGCTATCTCAAAGGAAGTTATTACCTAAAAATTCCAACATCCCAAATAGTGCATGATTAAGTTCAAGTGGGACAGACATTCAGGTTTTTGTTTCTCCTGAGTAATAAAATTACATCTGTGATTAGCAAGCATTTCATAAGACAGAATCATTTCTTTTTCCTCTCTTAAAGCTTGCAGTGAGACAATGAGATGATACTGATCTGCATGGAGAGTGATCTGTCATGCAATTAGCTAAATGTAGTTGAGAGAAAAGATGTTAAAAAGGCAACTGAGAGCTGTCCAAACATTAAGATTATTGGCTGTACATTTGAGTAAATCTATACAAAAAAAATGTCTAGAAAAACCAAACTCTTTGATCTTAGTATGTTTCACACAGAAATCCACTCCAAAAGGGGAACCAAGAGTTCATAGCAAATTCTTATTCATTTAGTCTGGCAATTTAACCAGCAGATGCTGAATCCAGCTCAGCCCAGGACCAAATGGTATTCATCCAGAACTTCTAAAGGAAATAGTAAAATTATTAAACATGATGTGTAATCTCTTGCTTAGAACTACGTTGTTGCCAGAGGAAAATAAACTGTGCAAATGTGATGTCAATGTTTAAAAAGGTCTCCAGGGGAACTAAACCCTTGGAATTATGAGCCAGGCTGTAAGCCTGGCACCCACAGAAGGAAAACTGGCGGGGATGGTAATAACAGATAAAAATCTCTGCACACATCATCTGCACAAATTTTGTAGAAGAAAGCTACAGCTTGCAGATTTAGAGATATGAGCATGTGAATAAGATGATCTAGTTTGTTTTAAACAGTAACTACACAGTTGTTGGGATTTACATAAGATAGCATTCCCTCACTTGTTCTGCGCTTGCTTGTGGTTTAAATTATTACCCTCTGGAGTCAATCATGGCTTAGTGCTTATCCCTCAACCCTTCATGTCTGTACTCCACACGCTGCCTCCTCCACTATGCTCTCCACTCATTTGCTGTCTGCACAGTACGCAACTATGCCGAGAGGCTTGACAAAGCAGGCTGCATGTGCTTAGGAAGCACGGCTTGATGCTGTAGTGGGCCCAACCCTTCCCTACCGTCCTGCGAAGCTTGTCCTTCACACCTTCCCGCATACAGTTGAGACCGATGCGAAACACATGCATTGCCTTCATAGCGTCTGTTGTACAGACTTGCAGCCCTGGCCAGCCTCTCACCCTCCTGAGAGAAAGAGGGTTAGTGGGACGATGCAGTGGTATGTACCACTGATAACCAACTGCATCCAGGACTTCCAGAGGTGAAGAATATTATGCCAAGTCCTCTACAGGAGCCCACTGCTCTCTGACAGTTCAGCCTTTTCCATGAGGCATGGTCATAGCAGGCGTTTTTACATGCAGCTTTTTAACGCCACCATCAGTAGGCTTGCATAGGGAAGTCATGAATGGCAAAGGGATGACGCCACCTGCTCACATGTAATTCAGGACAATAAGCCTGACAAACCTAATCTGAATTTGCACATCCAGAAAAAATGAGCTGCAATGCGAACATCTGCTGTATCACTTCTTGTTTTGTTTCTTCAGTGCTTCTCTAGGTGGAGCTTCCCAAGGCCTGGGATGATTTAACACATGGCAATCAATGTTCACAGATAATCCTGGAAGACTTACCTGGGCTGAGGGAGCAAAGTTGGCAAGGATTTGCTTGCTGGAAAGAACTAGGAGAATCATGGAAGCAGGAGTTCAGGAGCATTTTAACGTCATGGCCAAGTAGACCATTGGTCTACAGTGAAACAGGGAACAGCATGATTAGAAGTTTGGAAATAAAATGTAGGAATGAAAAGTAGGAATGAAAGGCAATTATGAATGGAGCCCCACAGGAAGTTTTGCTGCAGCTGTTCATCTGCTCCAGAAAATGGGAAGAGGGGTGAGGTAAAAGAGTTTTCTGCTGATAGTAGGTCATTCAAGGAAAGGAGAAGCAAAAATTGACTTTGAAGAACTGCAGAAAGTTCTTTCTGATAAAATGGGAGAATAACAATCACTGCCAAGCAGAAAACATTTTCATGTTTTTTTCATGAACAGTGTAGGGCTCTAAACTAGATATTACTATGCAGGAAAGAGACTCCTGACTTTCTGATAGGTTCTTGCATGACAACATCCGTTCAATTCTCAGTTGTCATAAAAAAAGGCAAATTGGTTTACAGGAATCATTAGGAAAGGAACAGAGGAAAAAACAATACAAAAAAAATCAATATGCCAATATTTAAATCCTTGGTTCATCTTTATTTGTTAGCATCTGTGAAAGACTGTAGAATAACTAGAAAAGATTTTAGACCTGGGCCATAATGCTCATGGAAGGTAGGACACTGCTTGTTTACAAGGAATGAATAACCAACCTGATGTTCTTCAGATATGACAAAATCGCAACAGGTACAGAGAATGATAATTCACTGTCTGTCATGATACAGTAAAAGATAATAGCCCCAGTGTAATCTCTTTGATGGCAATGATCTCCTAATGATCCCCCTAATCTTGTCTTCCCTCCTAATCACTAACTATGTCTCCCTCAGACCTCCATTCACTCTATTTCTTATCTTCTTTTTAACCAGCTCCTGGAAACTTTGTGGAAGACTCTGTGCGATCCAGTTTAGCAAGTCTGGAAGCCTGGCAAATGATGACAAGTGCACAATGTCAGTCTATATTTGAAAATATAAATAAAAATTAATCTTTCTGTTTAGTGCAACGTTGCTTCCTCAAGGTACAGGAATAACCAAGCTGTAACTTATCAGAATGCCAGCAATTAACCTCTCACCCCAAAAGTACAGTGGTACAACCAGTATCAAAACCGTAGATTAAAAATTAATTGAGAGGCAATCCAACCCCAAATAGCAACACTAGAAAGCCAGAGCACCTCTCCTATGAAGAAAGGCTGAGACAGTTGAAGCCATTCAGTCTGGAGAAGAGAAGGCTCTGGGGAGATCTCTCTTATAGTGGCCTTCCAGTACCTAAAGGGAGCCTACAAGAAAGACAGGGAGAAATTTTTTAGCACAGTCTGTTGTGATAGGACAAGGGGTGATGGTTTTAAAATAGAAGGAGGTAGGTTTTGATTAGATATTACGAAAAAAAATTTTACAATGAGGGTGATGAAGCACTGGAACACGTTGCCCAGAGAGGTGGTGGATGTCCCATCCCTGGAAACATTCAAGGCCATGTTGGACGGGGCTCTGAGCAACCTGATCTGGTTGGAGATGTCCCTGCTCCTTGCAGGGGGGTTGGACTAGATGACCTTTAAAGGTCCCTTCCAACCCAAACCATTCTATGATTCTATAATTCTATGATTCTATGATCTATGGTAAATAATTAATATGGTAAATAAAAATACTGCTAATAGCAGCCATTCAACACAACTACAACTGAAAACACATCAAATCATTTCTCTAATGCAGATCTAATAGAAGGTACCAGGAATCTAGAAAGATCTCTTCCTCATTGAGAAGAAGCCCAGAACAACAATTTGACATCTTGCTTACAGAAAGACTCAAACTCCATTACAGGCTGTTTAATCCAGTAAAGGAATTGCTAAACACAATTATCCAGCCTGCATTTTGCAGCAGTTCAGACTATTATAATAATTGTAAATAATTATAATAACTTCTTTTGATATACAAACATTTCTTAAAGCTCAAAATTGTTCAGATTGAATGCTACTTCATTAAAACAGAAAATGCTTTAAAATCTAAAGACTTTATTGAAGTGAGTCACATATGGATATGGAAAGCAGGATCGGCATCGCAAGTGTGGAAGACACCTTAGAAAGGCAGACATAGGCTACAAAATTTGGTCTGAGTTGGTTTTTCCTTGATTTTTCTTCTATAGAAAGTAATTTTCAAAGTAATGAGAAGTTGCTAATCAGAAATTTGGGCAGCTTAGACTAGTCTGCGTCTTGCTGTTGTCTGTGAACAAGAGTGAAAAAGCAACCGCAGTTCAGTAGTCCTTTTGAAAAAGCAGCCGCTGCTTTTCCTGTGCATTACCACTAGTAAATCAGCACCTGTCTTGCCTGCCATTTCAGCTGTTTGGGATATTATAATAGTTTTAAATTGTCAGAGAAAATGTTCAGGAAATACTGGAATAATTCAAAATAAATTAAAAAGTAAAACAACAACAAAAAAAATCTTTGTTTAATTAAAGGGACAACATTTGTCATTTAATAGAGTGATTGATTAGTAACACCCATCAATTTAATCACAGGAAACATACAAAAAAATTTAAAGCTGAATTAGGCAGCTAAGATAAAAATTTGGTTTCAGAGATGTTGGTACCTAATGGTCAAGGTTAAAGCTCAGCCATTGCAGAAACTGAAACATTTTAACTTTGTTTCTTCAATATGATTTTCTCCCATTTTGAGATTCACGATTGGAAAAATAAACTAGAACATGTCATTCTGGATTAATTTCCTACCAGTATGTTCATCTTTGAAACTGGAATTGAGTCCTGCTGGACTGAACGGTGTTTTCAGCTGAAACAGTTACACGTTGTATACACCAATTGCCAGCTTGAGTCATTTTATCTCAGACTTTTAAGAATAGCAAAAATCTGTAAAAGAATGGAAAAAAATATAATTAATCTTCTAAATAAAAGATAATTAGAAATTAGAACTTGAGATGTAACTTTTCAGTCTCCTGTCCTACATACCTGTTCCCATTAATGGCACTATACAGCAAAGCGGGCGAGTCTGGAAAGGCAATCCAGGCCTTCCAGCCTCTGTATATCAACTTTAAAGGGTCCAGACTTGTTATTAGAAACCTGTTATTGCTCTGCCCATTTAAGTAGAAGAGACTTTAAATATGAAATTTGTTTTCCATTGAGTTATAGCAGGGATCAATTTAGAATATTAATTTACATTTTTGTCCATAAACAAGCTGTATAATGGAAGTCAAAAGTCCATGACTTTGTGAAAACACCAGAGAGGATGATGTTTATGTCTTGAAGAAGCAGAACCCAGAAGAAAGGGTTTCTTTTAAACAATCAAGATGGTTGTGTTTTACAGTAATGGTAACTCATGTGCCACAGTTTATTAGTTCATCAAGTCTGTATGCAACTCATATGCAAGTCCTTGCACTGAGAAAATATGTAGGCTTCTGCTTACATTAACTGACAATTCTAATATCATTCTTTCTTAAGGTTTGATCCAAGAACATTGAAATTAATGAGTCTTTCTATTAGCGAGACTTGCTGGAGTTTGGGTCAGGCACATATGACACTTTCGTATGAAGTTCGCGCTTCACCAAAAAAGATAAATGCAGCAGCCCTTGTTTTCTGAGCATACTCAGTCTTCACTCTGCTCTGAAAAATACGAAGATAAGAAACATTTTCATGTAAGGCATGCAAAATCTTCACTGTATTTTTCTCTTCTCTACTCTTTTATTCAGCTGCTCTTACCATGTGAAATATTGTTGGTTGAGAGATGGATTTATCACACTCATCACGCACTGGTTGTGATTTACTGCCCGTGGCACAACAGACTCCCTCTGAAAAATATTGCAGAGATATAAGTAGAATCAATCTTGCAAGGGGTTAATGCTGTAATCTTTTTCTAGCCTGTTTATAATCCCAACAGTAGTCCAGTAACAGAA
Source organism: Tetrax tetrax (assembly GCA_009806455.1). Lineage (NCBI taxonomy): Eukaryota > Metazoa > Chordata > Aves > Otidiformes > Otididae > Tetrax > Tetrax tetrax. The sequence goes on from WHYT01017041.1 coordinate 41,408, forward strand.
GAGGGTGGATCTAAAAAAGTGCCGGAGGGGATGTGTGTGTGTGTGGATGTGCGTGCATATGTGTGAGCGTTTATGTGCACGCATGCTGTGCTTTTCTGAACTGCCTTGTGTGCCCCTGGAATAAATCCCATCCAGCCTGAACAGGACTCTGTGTGCCGGGTGCTCCCGATGGAGACTTAGGAGAGCTTCCTTGCACAACTGCCCTTCTTGATTTCTCCTGAAGATTTCATTCAGAAATGTGTTTGTTTACGGAAAGAATGGGCAGATAGTGACAAACCCACCTCCTCTTCGTCAAAGCTGACCTGTGGATACTGAAGAATGGAAATAGTTGATGCTAGCTTCCTCGGGAATGGTACCAATATTACTGCCTTCCTGTGCGATATCGTCCTGGAAAATGATACTTTTTTCTGTGTGGATGACCCACCTTATCCTTCTAGAGGTATGTATAGAAAAATACATTTTTTTTCAGGCAGTTTTTAGTTCTAGCTGGAAGTGGAGCTACTATGGAAAGAAACAGCTACACAAGGCTTTTTCTGTGAGGGAGTGCAAAATCAACTGCTTGCTGATAAGTAAGGATGAGAAACAGGCAGGAAAGAATTTAGTATGTGCTGGTTTTCCAAGTTGATAATTCAACTAGAACAAAATTTTGATATAATGGAAAATTAAAACAATGGCATCGTTGGGCACAAAAGGTAAACAGCTCTGCTAAGGACCTGGAGAAACATGGTTTTTACTCTTTAAGCAATTCAATAACAACAGAATTATCTGATCTGATACTGTGTGTGAACGTGATTAAATATGAAATTATAGCACTCTGAGGCTGAAAAAAAAATCCATGTATTGAAATATTTTTGATTGCTCTATCATTTCTTACTTCTGCACAAAGGAGGAACTCCCATGCTGAGTGAGGGGTGCACACTCAGTAATGTGAGCAGAACGCGCTTTTAAGAATTTGTATTTGACTGTCCAGATGTACCTTGTGTTGTATTTTCATGTTATGCAATTCAGGAAGATCAGAATAAATATAAGAATTTCAGAACATATAATACCAGGCTATGAGCTATATACTGCATTACTGATTTTTCCTTGTGGCAATTTTCAGATTTGCATCAGATAATTCGGATCCTGCTGTACTGCTTGATATTTCTGCTCAGTGTTTTGGGGAACGTTCTGGTAATTACAGTGCTGATAAGAAACAAGCACATGAGAACAGTCACCAACACGTTTCTGCTGTCACTAGCAGTCAGCGACCTGATGCTCTGCCTCTTCTGCATGCCGTTCACCCTCATTCCCAACCTGCTGAAAGACTTTATTTTTGGTAGCACTGTTTGCAAAACTGCCACTTATTTCATGGGTAAGTCTTGGAAGTGTATACTTATTTTGAAGACCGACTAATGGGATAAGTGAGAATTTCATTAAAGACCTGTAAAAAGCTGGTTGTTTCCATCTGCTATTAAACAGTTACCAAAATCACAAAGAAACAAACTTTGTAGTGCAAATCTTCATGGTTCTGGTTTCCTCCGTCTGGTCTAGCAAAACACAGAGGTAGCCACTTAATTTTAACGACATACAGAAGTGCTCTGCTGATCAGATTAAGTGAGAAATATGTTACATGGAAAGCTTCAATGAGGAACCCGGCACATGCGCTTGCTTACCTGTCCCTGACAGAGTTACTAGCAGTGTTCAGATCGCCCATCAGAAACGATAGGGTTGTACAGTCCTCACTAAGGGCAAATTTTGCCCACAGATTTTTGGTAGCAGTGATACAAGCAAGTACTTTTTGAGAACAGACCAGGTGTGATCAGAGCTCACCAAGAGACCACAAAACGCAGATACAGGTTTTAGAGGCTGACTTAAGAAGCATCACTTCTATATGCCTTGCCGTATCCTCTTTGGTTGTGGAGCCAGGAGTTTCAAAA
>WHYT01017041.1:52962-63528 GCA_009806455.1 Tetrax tetrax
AAAAAAAAAAAAAAAAAAAAAAAAAAAAAAGGAGAACATTATGTAAAGTTTTTGCTGCCTTGGGAGACTCTTGGTTAATTACTGAAACCTTAGGTCTCCTTTCAACCTGTGCCCTTGAGAGCTTTTTGATGTAATGTGAAAGTACACACCTAAAGCGTGCGAATGGGAAATCAACATCTTTTTGTAGATAAAACCAATAAAACTAAAGGCCATGTTTAAACAATTATAATGAATTGCTGCCATAAATACCATAAAACATTACTGAAGCTTTGCCGTCTTTCTCTTATTTCATACTATGCAAATTACTTTATAAAAAAAAATCCAGTGAAATATTTTTTAACGTGAAGTTTTTCATTATGAAAGTGTTCTATTTTAAGAGTCAGAATGTGGATATTTCCCATTAGCAGTTCAGGTTAACAGAGCCTTCAACTGGCAAACACACACTGACGTCCATTGCATTACCTATGCTCAATTTTTCATTTTGAGGGGCAGGAAGACTTATTTTCAGTTACAGATAAATCGTGTAAAGCAAACTGTAAAGATATTGGCATTTTATATTTTGACCCACATTAGAACTTTCACAAAGACTACTAAATGAAAGTTCATTCACTGAAAGAAATTTGTGGTAAAGTTAAGAAGAAATATTTATAATCTACTGGTGATATACTGTGGCACCTCAGTGAAAGAAATACAGACCACTGAGTTATATTTTATAACATATGAACAGGAGAAATTAAGGGCATTTGAAGGACAAATATTCTGCTTCATGACTTCATTTCTCCTGGTTTGTAACTCCATTAGCATCTAATTTAAAAAGTGATACCATATTTAATTCTCTTGAATGAGAAAATCAGATCACCAGTCAAACAGGACACTTCAAAAAATTAAAACAATATAAGAGGCACTATGAACTTCTGTGTTAAAAGAGTAATTAATGGCATAATCCCACTGATTTCAAATGCTTGTTTGAATTTCAGTGCAATTAGTGGAGCGGATGAACCGCAGTAGCAAAGAGATGAATTAGGAGGAAAAGTGTCTTCTTTCCCCGTTATCAAAATTTCATGGTTTGACAGAGTGAAACTTTTCTCCTGGACTTCTGGAGTTAGAGAAGAGCAGAGCAGGAACATAAGTCTGGAGACCCTGACCCATTGCCCACACATTCTTCCTTGATATCAGTATGATATTTATAAATATTTTAGCTTATAAATAGTTTGTTATATTTTAAATTTTCTATCTGCATACAGGAAGTTAGCAAGACTGTTTGAAAAGAACATGAACCCTTAAAACAAGAGAATAACCTTTTTCTTTATTTTGTATATACAGGTGTGTCTGTAAGTGTATCAACTTTCAACCTGGTCGCCATCTCTTTGGAGAGATACAGCGCCATTTGCAAACCTCTGCAGTCCAGGGTCTGGCAGACAAAATCTCATGCCTTGAAAGTGATTGCAGCTACCTGGTGTGTTTCCTTTACTATCATGTCACCATACCCAATTTACAGCAAACTGGTACCTTTTACCAAGTATAACAACACCACAGCAAATATGTGCCGGCTCCTTTGGCCAAGTGATGTCATTCAGCAGTCTTGGTAAGACATAACTGACTGTTAGCAAATGCATAATCATCTGGTGGAAAGCAGGATTTCATGGTAGCATTAAGCCTATTGAAAATCAAATATTAACCGTCAGCAAACATTTAAACTTCTATCATGCTTATTTAAGAAGTTTAAAAAATCATATTTTTAAGCTGCTTACATTCTGACACTTGCATGACTTTTCCCTTGTCGTAGGAACAATACCCAACATGGCAATGATTCTCACAGTATGGTCTGCTAAATCCCTACTGTCGCTGTAAAGAAAGCACCTGTCACTCTCAACGTAGGAATACTGCTTTCACACCTTTATACCCAAATATTTTCAGAGAAATCTTTGATTAATTTTTGAGAAATGCAGACACATACAAGTGTCCCTCTGTGTGCTTCTTGCCTGTTAATTTGTTTGAAGGTCCTCTGAGGCAGAGAAATATAATATGAAAACTTGGAGAGGCTGCAAATGCCGTTCTTGAGAACTGAACCCCTTTGGCCACCTGCAGAGAACAGGGGATGGGAGGAGAGACAGTGCTCCAAGTCCTACACATCCAGGCAGAGTAAGGAAGTAGTAGCTCTATGAAGCAGCAATATTACTTAGACACTGTGTCCTTGCATGATTAACTGTCACTGAGAAGATGTAAGATTTTTTTTTTTAATACTGACGGTCAGTTGGAACTAGGAACAAGAGTAAAGGTTGCATGGCTTCAGCATGGTGTGTCCACAAACATGGTAAATTTGTGTTGGTGCTTCTGGTAGCCTCAGGTTTTTGGCATAAGCACAGATGCAGAGGAAGGGTGCAGGGTGAAATTCTCTTCTCCATGGTGTTGTAGATTCCCAGGTGTGTTAGTGAGTTTGCATCGAAGACCCTGGGAGCAGAAGGGATGCAGGCTCATGAATGCATTTAAGCAGAATTATTTCCCCAGTTTGCAATCACATTAGAGAAGCTGCCTAGGAGAGTAACAGGTGTGTAACCAACTACAAGCCGCTTCCTTTAGCAAAGGGCTTGTCGGCCTGGGAATCCCTCTCCACGATCACTCCCCGGCGGCTGTGCATGGCCGCGGGGTCATGGCTGCTCTGTCCCTGCCCATGTGTGCCCCACCCTTGGCAAGTGACCTCCCACTGCAGCAGTCACTGCCGGTACCAGGGGCTCCTCTGAGAATCAGCAGCTGCTCACTTGGCTTCTTCAAGGCAATTTTGATATCATTCAAAGCTACAGGGCATCCAGCACTCATCTAGTTGCAACAGGGGGGCCCGCTCATGGGCAGAGAGAACTTCTGCCCTCTCTAACCACTCCGGGAGTGCCCATCTCCTCCGGGCCTGCGGAGGTTGGGCGATGGAGGTTCTGCAGCCATGATAGCCTTGTTCCTGCTGCACTTTTCTGGGGGAAGGAGGAGGAGAAAATGTGGGAAGCTTCTAATTTCCAGAGCTGTCAAAACGATGCTTCACATTAGCATCAAAAAAATTTCAGATAAATCTTGAAATCCTGCCATTTCCCATTCTCACCTGGAAAAAGAGGAATTTTTCTGGTTTTGTGCTGTTTCCTGGTTTCAGTTTGTCTTTTGATTCTTTAGGTACACTTTCCTGCTACTCACACTTTTTCTTATACCTGGGATTATAATGATGGTTGCATATGGCCTAATTTCGTTGGAACTCTACAGAGGAATAAAATTTGATGCCAGCCAGAGAAAATCTTCACGAGGTAACAGTACATTTAGGTTTCGGGGTTTTTTTTAAGTTAGAGTTGAAGATCCAAGCAGTCATCCTGAGGCTACTAAAAGCAAAATTTCTATTTGGAAAAATGAACATTATGGTCAGTTATGGTCATGAACCTGCCAGATGCATTAAAGTTATTCCCTTATTCACTAGCAAATAATTCCTCACCTATGGCTTGTTTGCAAAGATTCTGGGCAGGATACATTAAATTTCTAATTTGTTTATTGTAGAAATACCAAGATTTTTTTTTCTGGCCATGGATGAGGACCATTCCTGTCAATAACCAGGACATTAAAAATTGTCAAATTAAGATAGAAGCATATAATTTTGAACATTATCTTCCATGAATACTTGAGCAACGGTATTCTTATGTCTTCTGCATCAATTCATATAGAGTTAAAATGTGAGAATATTGGGAGATAGTGGATGCAGAGCAGCTGATATGTGACTGACTCAGAAGTAGGCCAGCGCTTTCTTTGCAGCAGTTGTTCAGCCGTGAATATTATTTATTTAGACTTAGACTCCATTATTAATTGTTTACTTCAAATCACTGTTCACAAATATTTTGCCAACGATTTAAGCACTTATTTGTACGTACAGAAAGAAAAATAAGTACCTGCAGCGCCAAATATGAGGATGGAGATGGATGCTACCTCAACAAAACCAAAAGAAAAAGGAAAATGCCATTGCAACAACTCTCTGCTACTAGCCATAGCAAAATAGAGAGGGTGAGAAGCAGCAGCTCTTCTGCCAACTTAATGGCCAAGAAACTGGTCATCCGCATGTTGATGGTGATAGTGATTTTGTTTTTCCTTTGCTGGACTCCCATCTTCAGCGTCAATGCCTGGCGCGCGTTTGACACCACTTCGGCAGACCAGCGCCTCTCAGGGGCTCCTATCTCCTTTATCCACTTGTTGTCCTACACGTCCGCCTGCGTGAACCCTATCATATACTGCTTTATGAACAAGCGTTTCCGCATGGGTTTTCTAGCCACTTTCACCTGCTGTGCAAAGGAAAAGCCCCCCGCAATACGGGGAGAAGTTGGTGATGAAGAAGAGGGGAAGACAACAGGGGCTTCACTCTCCAAATGTTCTTACACGCACGTGAATGCGTCTGCACCTCCCTGAGCTGCATCAGAAGAGGCAACGAGTGGCCTACAGAAATCCAAATATCTGTCATCTGGTCTCAGACAGTGACTGTGGCATCAGCTGAACATGATTTAGTTCTGAGGTAATGAAACACTTCAGCTGAGAGTAAATGCAGTGAGAATTATATGGGAATTGGATGCTCTATCACTGTCTGAGCTTTATATCACTTTCCCTTCAAAAGTACAAAGGAGGAAGAGAGCTCTTTGAAGATAAGGGACTTTATAAAAAGCCTTAGAAGATGTTCTATTTGTCATAAATTCTCCTGTAAAAATTGGTGTCCTTTATATCAACAGTTCTGCTCAGGTTTTGGCTGCAGTTCTGAGCATCTCTTAAAATTTCCAAGACAGTAATAATAGATTCTCTTCAAACATGAGTACATGTATTGCAGTCTTCACTTCGATATCTATGCCTCATAACCAAAATCTCTCAGTTACATTTGTATTTTTTCATGTTATTTTAGTTGAGCTAATACATGTTGAGATAATTTCGGTGTCACAATCAATTAAAAGAATTTTGGGCTGGGAGAATGGGCTTGTCCATGCGAAGTAAGATAATTTTATCTTTTTTTGTTTTTTAATAAAATGAAAATAAGTATTGGTGGCTTTGTGGATGGAATGCAATAACCTAAATTAACATAATTAAATGTATTTTTGGTTTAAATAAACCCCATAGAACAAGCACAAAGAAGTGGCTTTCTTCCATGCAGCTGCAAGCACCCACATGTGCCAGCGGGCAGGGTCTTCGATGAGCCCCAAAGGCTCACGTGGAAATTATCACACAGGGAAGCATGTGATAAAGGCAAAGAGGTGATTTTAGAAAAGACACAGGACTGAAGACGTAAGATGATGCCCACAGCAGTCATACATTTCACAAAGATTTTCACAGTCACTCCTGGCGCGGAAGCCACCGGATGTAGAAAGGAGAAGGAGCAGGCACAACGAGCACAGGCTGAAAGACTTTGTCAGGAAACATAGTTTTTCTGAATTTTGGAACAACGATCCAGCTACACAGATTTGTAAACAGACTCAATATGGAAAGAAAAACTTTGAATGATGTAATTACTTGTGTTTTACTGAGCAAGAAATCCAGTCTCTTTCCTGTGCAGTGGATGGGTGAATGTGGGCATGTAGGTCACGCCCTTTGCTCCGTGGGGCTCAGCGGGAGAAGTTATATCATTTATTTTGTTTTGTGAAAATATCCTGTTGGAGAGGCTTCTATCTTCTAGCTGAATCAATATCATTTAAAAAACTTTCTATTAGACAGAGATTAAATTTGAGCACAGTGGGGAATGTAGATGTGGATATTAAATATAACCCTTCTCAAGGTTTTTAATCAGGAAAATCTGATCTCTTTAGAGAATGATTTTAAATTGGAAATACAATTTGAGTGCAGGCACCCAGGTCCATGTTCTGCACTCCATTATTGCCTGAAACTGTTTACCCACACAACTTAGCACACAACTTAGGCTATTTTTTTTTTTTTTTTTGCATCCAGCTTGTCCACAGACAGGAAATTAAAAAAAATTTCTAAACAGTATTTATGCACAATCCATAGAAACAATGTTTTGCCTGCCAATAATGAAGTAGCATTGTTCCTGGCACGGTGCTGAGACTACTGACATCGATCCAACCTTTTGCAAATACACACCAAACTAAATTATGGGATTTATTTCATAACAATGAAATGAAAATTTTACTTCACTTAAGGATGCAGGATGAGACCCTCTACAAACCTGTCCTGCATGTTGAAACCGAAGGAACAAACTTAGCTGCTTTTGAATTTATATGAAACACTGAGAGCAGAAAAAATATTTATGAAGTATTTTATACCATTTGAAAGTCTGCCTTCATTATAGGACATAGTTTAAAATTTGTTGTTTAAGTAAAAAAAATAAATCATATTTTAATAATATACTGGATGTGAATATGGCTGACTATAGCCAGCCAGCCTACTTCACAGCTCTGTATGCACTTTAAAAGGCAAATTCCTTTTTGTAGATGTAGATTCTCTGGTACCTTTAAAGCCCACGCAGCAGTACGTGCACTGTTCACCTGCTCCCACTGATATAGTCCAAGGATGATGGCTTCAGATGAAAGGAAAAAGCTCTTTTCAACAATGCCTTAATCAGGTCACAGCCCCCCATGGCCTCCAGTACCTGTGGCTGAAAGGAGCAGAGTCTCTGATTGATTCCCCGCTCGTAACTATGAGGGAGCACTATTTGGAGGTGATGAAGTAAGGGAGGCAGGAGAAGATGATCTTGATGGAGCGGCGGTCAGTGACGGGTTAGATGTGTGCCAGAACAGGCATGTTTTTGTCCAAGGCTCGCCTGTGCATGTGTCACTCTTCCCCTCCATTGCCCTATGCCCCTTTTTCCTTTGTAAACCAATGCATTAACTCTTCCATCAAGCTCCCAAAGTCACGAGCCTTAAGCCAAATTCCAGCAAAGAGTAGGAATTCAGCTTTTAAATGCAATATTGCAATCCAGTCATTTTGTCGTCTTCTGCCCTGGTCTCCGAGCACAGGAAATTTCAGTGTTTCTGCAACCTGCATGCATCTTAATGCCCTTTCCCCTGATCTGTACATTGCAGAAGTCATTCCCGGCTCCAAATGTTGCCCTTTCACTGCTAAAGAGCCATGGAATTGTCCCAGCACCTTTAATTCACATGCTGCTGTTAATGAAAATGTATCTTCAACAATAAATGAATGGAATAAACATGTCAAAATAAAAGAGCCCGTAAAATGTCCTTATTTTAACTTCAGTTTAAAGGAGTTGGGGGGAGAAATCCCATCATAAATGTCTACTTCTACAATGGGCAGTACCTAAAAGCAAACTTTTTCCCAGATATAGCAGACAAATGGCAAACCAACAAATTTCAGGTGTATAACGTCCATAAATCTCTGAAGTCTTTCTCTTCTTCCCCTTTCTCCCCTGACTCCCAAGGTTTTTTTTCTCCCTTTTTCCTTCTCTTATCTCTTTCAGCTGCATGTCACCATCTCCTTTTCTTCTGTACCCTTCCCAGTCTTTCCCTCCAACTTTCCCTCCAACAACAATTGCTAATTTTTTTTTTTTTCCCCCCTCTTTGACACGTTTATTTTCCTTCCCAGATTTACTTCCCCAGAACACACTCTCATCTTCATTTTGCCCCGTCATCTCAGGCTGGCAGACTCCTGGAACTCTCTGCTCCAAGCAATATATCCTGCCAGCAATGCAACAGTTCTGCAATCGCCTCTCAGAACCCTGTGCCTGCGTTCACACTTCGTCTCTCTTGGACAGCGGCTCCTGGCGCGCTCAAGCAAGCAGTACAGGCTAGCTCGTAAAACAAAACCGTAGCAGTAAATAACATCCAAATCCTTCTTTACTACCTCTGTCATTATTACTTGCAACCTCTGTTATTAGGGCACACTTTAAGACAGATGCCTAAAATACTGCTAAATGCAGCGCTTGGTGGGGGGTCAAATTAAGGATGTATTTCACTGTTACCAAGGCAAGGTTACTTCTGAGTGAAAAGTAGCACGTGGGTTTGGAACTGCAGCCACTAACGGTTTACATCTCCCGTATGCGAGTTGTGGCCTCTTTTCTGATGCCTCCAAGCCCTTCCTGGCAATGCGGTGAGGCTGTCTGGGGTCCCGCCTGCTTCTCCATCCCCTCTTGCTCCTCTTGCCTCCAAGCCAGGGATGCTGCAACCTGTGTTCATGCATCATGGCTCATCACAACACTTTTCTGGCTTGGAATAGATTATTTCAGGACCAGAATATACGGAAATGATACAAGACATTACCGAAATATTGCAGCCAAAGCACAGCAAATAAACGCACACTCACAGAGTTTCTAACAGCATTTTAACAGCTACTCATCTCCTTTATTATGCCTATTTTTCCATAGATGATGCTTTTTTAATATGAATACACAAGATACACAAACTAAGAGTGTCTTCAGATTCAAGGACTGTGCTTACTTCCTCTTCCATTTCTCAGGACTTTGGTAAATATGCCTCTTTTTTTTTTCCCCCTCCATCTAAATTGAATAGATATTGAGCTAAACTTAGGGTTCCTAGTGGCAAAAGATGATAATTCTCAAGAGGAAAGTGAAGAAAGATAAAACTTAATGGCTCTGAGTAAGCATTATATGAAAGGAGAGACCGTAATCTTTTTATTACGGCATCAGAGACGGGGTCATAGAGAGTATAAAAAAAACAAAAACAAACTGCGTTATTTTTGGGTTCGTTTTGGAAGGGTTTTTTTTGTTTTTTTTTGTTTTTTTTTTTTACAAAATGTCTTGCTCCTCTATTTAAAATGTGACACAGTCCAACCAAATCACACTTCCCTCGGGTGTGCATGCAGGCCGGCAGTTGCCCTCTGACCGTAGTTATCCGATTTATTTTCTACGTGCATTATTCATGCATAAAAGCTCCAGCTTTTTATGCACAATCCATCCCTGGCTCCCCTCATCAGTTACATCACAGTAATGTGTTCCTTAAAGATGCCAGAATTTGAGTGGTTTATAAAAAGACCCATTTCTGGCATTACCTTTTATTTTTTTTCCTCCTGCAATGCTTGTTATGCTGCTTTGGGTATCTACCAAAGGAAAAAAAATGCAAAGGAAACATTTGCAAATTGTAAAGCTCCTACTTTGCTTGCCTAATGGCAAATGATCCCTGCTAGGAGTTATTTGTCTGCATCTCCACAGATAATTATGGCATGAAGAGTTTTCTTTGGCTTCTGCTCCCAGCTGTGTCCAAAAAGCACTGATTTTGAGCTGGTCAGATGTCAGTTGTCCACTGTACTGTGAGATGAGAATAAAACACCTTAATTAGCATCAGCAGGTAGCAAACATCAAGTAGGAATAAACACCGTTCAATTGATTTCCTACTATTTTGGCAGTTATTAAAGTTTATAGAATGAAGAAAGCAACTTCTATACCAAGTTTGATTTAGAACAGCAGACAAATCACAGCATAGCTCCTACGAGCACTGTGCAACTACCAGTGTTACAAAACAGGAAGAACAGTCACACGTGCAGAACCTAAATCCATAGGAAAGACAAAGTGCTGCTCATGCTCTTGGCTTGCTGTCAGAGCCTTTTTTTTTTTTTTTTTCCTAATTAAATGGATAGTGGCTCAGGGCCTTGTTCTGAGAATATTTAGCAACTGATAAGAGGCCTCAATTCATGACCAAGTGAAGAATGACACAGAGATGAAACCACAGGGGCAATCGCAATAAGCAGATGACAATATCCAAGCGAGAACTGGCCAGCCAGCTGGGAATGCTGCATTGACTCTTACAAACCTGCTATGGACCTTCTAACACCTGAGATCTTCAGGATTTCATAGCTAAACTGAAGGCAGATGCGGAATAACCAGAGCTGCTTCCTTCTTCTGAAACTGGCTCAAAACTCTGTCCACGTCCCTGTGGTGGCATCTGGCAGCGTTGCTGCAACTGGCTCACTCTTATTGCAAAGGAATATAAGGACAGTAACGTCATCCAAGACACTGTCTTTGGAGTTGCTTTTACTGGTGGCTTCCCAAAAGGTGGTCCTGCTACAGTCCACGTGCAAGTAGAAAAAGGAAAGTTACGGTTATGGCACTGAAATGAATTCACAGTATCAGGGAGGGCGCAGTTGCTGCTTCTGCTGAAAACCCAACCTCATGTCCATTCTAGCTTCCCAGGGTGCTACGACCGATTTAAGGCACCTCAGATCTCCTGATGGGGAAGGGCAGAGGTCACTGCAGGACGAGGAGGCTGCTGTGTCTGGAAGACAAAGAGCTTTTTATTTGCAGTCCAGATGCAGTCAGTGTTCAACCGACTTACAAGAAAATCAGTAGGGACTAAAGCAAGTTTTCAGCTGTAAGACAAGTTCTCGCAGTGGATTTTTAACAAGAAGAAAGTTCTGCTAATATCAAAGTCCTCACTTCACTGGGATGGCAGATCTAGGAAAAGGATCCAGAAACCACATCTCAGTGCCCTGGTGTTCATTAAATAGGAAACCTGTTTAAATGGTGTCAACTGACTGAAGCAAAACAATACAGTCCAGGAGAGCCTGTGAGGCATAGCTGTGTGTTCCCTGGTATTTTTCAAGTTGTTGGGGTTTTTTTTTTTTTTTTTTTTTTTTTTTTTTTTTTTT
>WHYT01017041.1:63578-76129 GCA_009806455.1 Tetrax tetrax
GTGCAGTGAGATGTGACGACTGATCTCTTATGGAGTCGGCCACTCTTACGGAGTGGCCAACCAACAGCACTGAAAATAAGGGGACATGTGTGTATTTTCTAGATTTCACTCTTTGCAATACGTAATAATTTGGCAATACTTAGGTTTAACTTCAGGTCTAAACTCATTTTTTCCACTCCCACTTGGGACCTGGACAAGTGTCCTTTGCTTTAGGATATTACTGTATTAAGAATGTGAATTTCCTGCATCAGAATAATGAAAACAGTTCAATTTGCATTGAACATGCCATAGTGCTTCTGCAGAGAACACTTCCCAAGCTGACTAGAATTTAAACATTATTTTAAAAAGGAAGGAACATTTTCATAGGCACATAAATACTGAGTTAATTGAAAAACAAGATAAACATCAACATTGCTAGTGTTCACTCTGATATGACCAGCTGCAAAGAATTTACTTGCTAAAACAGGATGAAAGCACAGGTCTGAGAAAGAGAAGTTAGACTGTAATAGAATGGGAAACTGGTTAATAAGCTTTCCTCAGATCCTGGCAGATGAATGGCAAAACTCTACCCATATTTCATAACTGTATTCCTCAAGGTAGCTGGAAGAACAAGAGAATCACATATAATTTAAAAAAGCTATGACTGCATGATGTATTTAAATTTTCTTCTTACCACCCATGCAGGTGGTAAGCCTAGTTTATTGTTTCACCATCCTAACATCCAGAGAGAAGAGAGAGATTTTTTTTTTTTTTTAATTTAACACTGGTAGCTGATATAAATTTTCTGTAAGTTTACCTGTAAGCTGTCAGAAAAAAAAAGTTGTACAGAAGTAAAATTTTATCAAAATTTATCATTTCAAGCTCTGAATTTCAAAGAAGTCCAGGATAAAGACACCCAGATCATAAGTTCTAGGATGAAACACACTTGGCTCATCACAGCTCAAAAGCTAAGGTATCTGAAGGTAGAAATACAACACAGAAATAAAAATCACATTGCTGTTTTTCTTTGAATGAATAAAATGAACCACTCTGTAAAAAGCTTAAACACCGGTTTGCATGTATCCTCCCAAAATAAGGAAACAAATTTTCCTTGTCAACATGATTTGTAAATTAAATGAATAAACAATTTTTCAGACCATTGTTTGATTTGTATGTCTGCTGTATCTCCAAGGTGAAACTGTTTACCAAAAATTGATTTAGAAATCCAAAACCTTCTGAATGTGTGAAACTGGGAAGATGACAAACATCATTCTCACAGCTGAGGTCATCACATCAAGCGGACTCTAAAACCCAGGCGGCTCCTTAAATCCCAGCATGCTGTAAAACACAGTACGGAGCGGCAAAAGGACTGTTCAAACAGATACACATGCCCACACAAAGGTTAATACACATCAGGCCCTTCAGAAATCATTTAATTTGCTTAAAACTCTATTCTGAAATTTGTAATAACTAATAAGTAATCTGCAGAGCACTGCCACGAAACATTTTCATTTGGAAAAACAGACCAAACTCCTACTTCATCAAGAATGTTGTAGTTGTCTACTTTGTCAATACACGACTTAACACTTTTTAAAAAATGGTTTTGTACGGCATTCTGCTTTGCATTACTGCAGACTGCAGACTATGCCCCCTGAGCAACTATACTTAATCACAATGCTTCAAATGACTGTTAGACAAATCAGGCTGCAACACCTATAAAATCCAAGCAGGATAAAGGAACAGTGGGACCACTTACTTTCTTCCCTCAAAAGAAGAAAGTAGATGCTGTATTAGAAACTGCATTGACATCAAGAGGCAAATCTGCAGCTGCCTTCTCTGTACCTTGAGGTGCTTGTTTTCTCAATCTTGCAAACAAAGCATTCCACAGAATTAGTTAAACAGTGTGAGAAATTTAAAATTTTTGCTTTCAAAGGCAAAGCACAGAAACACCTTTTGTTAAGACCAAGGTAGGAGTACATTAAAAAAAAATTAGACATACCATTTCCTATACTAATGATTTCTTTCCTGTTATAATCCAATAATGTTGCTGAATCTCTCTCTCATACATTTTTTGGGAATTCCCAATTATGTTTTTTTAAAACACTAAATCCAATCATGATGAATCCTTTATCTGCCCTTTCCCAATTTCCAAAGTAAAACTGTTGGCAGTGAGAGAACTGAAATGGAATTTGAAGCACATATAATTGAGAACAAACAGAAAAAAGTCAAGAATAGGAAAAAGACGTAATTTAAGAGATTATCATAACAGATTTGTGGGAACGAAAGCAAACAATGGAAGCTAATAAGATACAAACCAACCATTTGTGCCTGTGGGTCCTTTTTTTTTGGTGTGTCTGTCTATCTATATGGTGCTGCCCAAGGTAAATAAATATTTAGAGTTCACATTGAACAGCAACTACACACACATACAGAACTATCATGCAACGTTGTCTGGGACAGAGATCAAAAATCCAAATTTGAAGTCACTGCTGTCATGTTTGCCATATGTAATAAACTCACCAATGTGGATCTCAGAATCACATCCCATTTCACAGCACAGATACCTTGGCTAGATTGGCTCTAAACAGATTATGTACAATTTTATCAGAATTGCCAAAATCAAGAAGAAACACTAGAGCAAACTGGCTCACTTGTTAAAAGTCACTGGGCTCAAAATAATATTAAACTCACTTGAAGATTTTTAAGAGCTAATTATACATCTGTGACCAGCTGGCTATTAAAACGGACAATTTCAAGACAGAAAACGTAGTATGTATAGATATATGCTTCTTTTGTTAAATTGTTGAAGTTATTGTTCAAGCAGAACTATGAAGTTCTTAAAAAGATTCTGATGATATGGTCTGTAAGGCTGAGGTTTCTGTAATTAAATCCTTTCTCCTGTAAAGGATGGCCAATGGACAGCCATTTATAATAAATGTCTTAACGTATCAGTATAGCAACAAACAAATTAAAGCAGTTGCTATTATTTGTATGTCAAAGGCCTCAAAAGTCAAGTCACTCAGGAGAAGCTGAAGTTGAGAGTAAGAGATGGAGGTAGGGCACAGAAGTAGCTCAAATGGCACAAGGTCCCATCTTGCCTGTGAAACACATCTGTGGGGATTCGCAGAGGTGGAAATGGACAAATTTCCCAGTGAACAAATCAGCAAATAGAACAAAGGTATTTTAGTTAAAAGTAGAGAAGATTTAAGGTTTTAAGAAACACAGATGAGGAGGCAACATGACAGCAAATATAATTAAAAGATGAATAATAAACAAAGATTTTCTGAATTCAGATAAAGATTCACAGGCATCTTTATGTGGTTCCAAATTATGTGTATCATCTTCAGATAAAG
Source organism: Tetrax tetrax (assembly GCA_009806455.1). Lineage (NCBI taxonomy): Eukaryota > Metazoa > Chordata > Aves > Otidiformes > Otididae > Tetrax > Tetrax tetrax. Next base: position 66,911 of record WHYT01017041.1, read on the forward strand.
ATGTGCAGATCATTAAGGCCAGGTTTGTAGCAACTTCCATTCAATGTACCTACAAGCAGCTTAAAAACTAACCAATTAATATTTCTTTCTCCCCCACCCCACAGCACAACAGTAGAAACACCAGAAATGACATCATGTACCCTCAAAAGTTATAGGTCTTAAATTTAACACTGACTCCTTAACACTTAATCTTACTTAACACTGACTCCTCTCTCCTAAATTATGCAGCAAAATTTACACATTCTGAAAAAAACTGAGAATAATTCAGAATCTGTAAAAGTACACATGAAAGTAAGAGAACTGAGACTACAATACAAAGGCAAGAACACATGGAAAAAATTATAGCAAACTTTTAACTACCTTTTTCCGTACCGAAGGAGATGCTGAACCTGAAAGATGTCAAATCCCGGCAGCTTCATCAGATCTCTAACAGACAGCAGTTAGCTTGGCAAGCGTGCTTCTACAGAGAATGACGACTTCCTCAACGTATTTCTCTTTAGCATACATAACTAATGTTGATATTCAATACAAAAGTATTTTTAAATCAGTAATATGGGCTGTAACTCTTCATGCTTTTGGCCTCACGCTAAGCATGTGCTACTGGGTATCAGAAATAAATATCCTTTACGGACACACTAATAGAGCACATACAGGTTTTTTCTACCCTTCTCAGAAGTGCACAACTTCAATCTAAACAGGGCACTGTGAACTACCTGTTCCAGTTCTGTAATCCTGGCTTGGAAGCGGCACGTATTACATGTAATCCTCCAAATGAATCCCTTCCTCTAGCCAAATAATTTCACATCATTTCTCGTTTTAATTCTCCTATCTGGATTTTAACAGGATTTATTATTGAGACTATCTGCATAGCTAATTACCAAGGTTTAGATGAAGAGATTTTTTTTATATCTATAGTTCTTTATCTAAGACCAGCACCATCTCAGGCAGTTTCTTCCAACTATATCAACACTAAAGTTTAGCAAGTGACCATTCTCTTTGCCAAAACCTCAGATCTAATTTATTTTCTGTTCCAGAAGAATCAATTTGTCATTCCAGAAACAGACTGCATGTCTTTAAAATAATTTTGAAATGTAATCTACCCATACTGTCCCTGTTTCAAACGGCAAAAGCCCCACCAGTGTTACTTGTCTTGATAACGACGTTCACCTTTGCAGATGTTCCAATAAAAAAAAAAAAAAATAATGCTTCCTTACAGTCAAATGATTTTTTTTTTTTTTTTTTTCTAACGACATCTCTCTCTTGCTTTTGCCACAGCTTCTTAACAAACACTTCTGGTTCCTTCACTGTCTTAAGGATAAACTAGCATTTCTTGTAGTAGTTTAATACAAAACTAGTACTGGTTGCTTTCTGTCATTCCAAATTCTCTCTCTGCTCTGTCCATTTCCCATCTCAGAAACATTTTTTTTTTTTTTTCAAATGACTGCGTCACTTGTGCTTGCAAACTAGAAGAGTGCATGATTTCTAGTTGTTCCTATGGGCCTACTATTCTGTCAAAGCAAGAAATAAGCTAGCCTGTTATATTTCTAGTTCTAATTATTAACCAACTGAAAGAAGTATCAGACAGCCTGCAACCAAAACAAGGATTAAAATAAGTCAAACATACTAGTTGCAATAATAAAGTTGCTAAAGTTAAACAATTAAACACAGTTCATTTTTTCTTATTTAATAAATAATATAAAAAGTGAACCTTTTTTTTTTTACATTATTGGAAAAAAACAGTTTCTTATTTAACTCCAGCAATAATACAAGCAATAATGAAACCGATTTAGATTTTTTGGGTGGACAATCCATATCCCGTCTAAGTGGAGTTCAGTCCTCACAACTACTGATGACTTTTCCACTCCCGGGGTTGGTCTTCTTTTGTGTTGTTCTGGTTCCACAGATGACCTCACTGTTCATTTGCCAAGAAAAAAAAAAATCATCATATTCCTTGGTTAACATTGAAAAAATCCATAATAACGTGGCATTTCAACACCTGATCAAATCATAACTACTTTTATATCTCCATACAGATGTTCAATTATGTCTGTCACATCAACAGTAACATGGCATTTTATCTTTAGCCTTGTAGAAAAAATGAAACTCAATAGTATATGCACATACACACACAGAGTACACTTGACAAAAAACACTTATGTGGTTTACATTTCACTTTTATTTAATCCTCAGAACTGCCCATATTGCAGGGGTTTTACTGATGAAATATGGAACTGAGCAATTAATTCTACAAAAATTATGGTAAAAACTTGCTCATTTTTCTACCTTATTGCTAAGAAACTTTACAGGTGCACAGTTTGTAAAAATAACCCTTTTAAGACTGAATGTATACACATGCTACAAGATTTAAAAAAAAAAAAAAAAAAATTGACATTAGCATAGCACCTCCAGATGGGGCAAATGCAGTGCTGAACACAGACAGAATGTTTACAAAGCTAGAACTGCTCAGTTATTTTACAGCTTCTAAAGGGAAGAAATTGTTCAGTCCTAAAAGGGTTAGTAAAAACCCTAATATACTTCTTTTTCTAACAAAGCTGCCACTCAATCCCACAGTACAGTGCTTGGAAACAAAGTCAAAAGTCTGGCACAGGAAAGTATACACATTTGTTCAGTACTCATAAACACAGCTGCTTTTGAAAGAAAGTAAATAATATGGTTAATAATTGAAAAGCGTCTTAGTTTCAAGATGGACACCTCTATGGAGTCATTTAATTGACAAGTGGGTAGTTTGCTTCCAATAGATAATTTGTTTCACTTGGCTTTAATATTTTGTTTGTGGGGAATTCACTGATTTATGTCTTGAGTTCACATCTTTTCAGGTAACCACTCTGATCTTACAAGTCTGTGCAATGAAAAGAAGTACAGAATACTATTATTAACACAGTTGTGGGATGCCCTCAGGGCAAATAATTAGGAAAAACAGCAGCAGCAGCAGATTATAAAGACTATGCTAGTGTTGAATTCTGAAATGCAGTTCCAAAAGAACTTTTCCAAAAGAAAACAAGAAAAGGCATAGCTAAATTTGAGCACTTAATTTGCTTTTTCTTCCCATAGTTGGAACTATAACAACATTCTGAACACAGACTCAATTTCTATGTATATAGAATTAACAGCAGACTTAACAGCTAGACTTGAACAGTTATAATAGTTTCATACTGAAACATTCTAAAAGTAGTTTTATCATAATCTTGAGATATTGTTAATATTATGAAAATTGCTTAACAGCTCACAAGGCCAATAAATGTAACAATTATCACCCCACAGGAAAAAGTTCAGGAAGATAATATATCTGAACAACTGGACATCTTAACAACAGTAAGGACCTGGAAGACCATTTCCATACTACAGAATAACTACTGTCAACAATGGAGCCGCAAGCCCGAGGGAAAAATGGGGTTTAAAATGGTCTTGTAAGCAAAACTTAATAGTCTCTTTTTTTCACCCACTTGGCTGTAGTGTGTAGAACAGCAGAAATTAGGCTAAGTCATTAGGTTCTTTACAAGTCAAGGAATATTATATCTATTGGGCAAAATCATTGCAAGTAAAGAAACTGAATATAAAAAAGTATTGCATTTATATGTAAAAATTTTAAAATAATGAGTACAAAAGTCAAAGTAAGAAATGTCAGATGTCAAGTTCTGAAAAGCTATTTTAAATAGTTTTTGAAGGTTAAAAGGCTTGTTATGGTTTGCCTACTGCATGTATATCACTTTGTTCTTGAATACCCTCTAAATCTGATATATCTCACTTATTTCCTCAGTCTAATTAGCGATGAAAATCTGTGGCTCTTGAATTAAGCCGTACTGCAAGATACTTATGTGCTTCTAACAAAAACACTGTGAAATGATTCCTGTCACAACACAATTAAAATGAAATTTTATAGCACATACAAAGGTAAACAGACTTGCAAGTAAATGCCAGTAAACAGTTTGAAACAGAGATAAGGCCACAATGAATTCTGCCCTTGGTCACAGAAACAGAGATGGGGTGAGGCAGCGTTCACTAGTGCTAAGAACCAGCACTGCAACTATGTCATGGGAATAAGTTTCGTAACACAGAACAGCAAATACGAAGGCCTGTGGTAGAATACAAGCACATCTCAGAAGGACAGTGGCACTGATTTTACAATTAGCTAAATACGCTTTATAACCGATTTCTTCCTTTAACCACATTGTTTTCACACATACAACGGAGCCCTAAAGCAAACAAGTACAATGGAGCACCAGAGTACACAAATACGGTGCAGAGACAGTGTTTTAAAATGGTGGTGGGTGTCAAAACTGGAATAAGTGGTCAGAAATAAAAACCCATGAAAATGGTCAACAGAAAGGCTTGTAAGCAACGCACTCTAGGAAGCCACAGGTTCACATTTACACAGCAGTCGTGGCTCTTGCTTCAGGATATAGAAAAGGCTGAACACACCATAAAATTTGTATTTTGGCTTTTAAAGAGAAAGATCACACTATCAGAACTTGTTCTATGAGTCTATGCCTAGTTCTGTGACTACGAATGAACTACTGGGGAATACTTTCAAATCCAAATGGAGCAGGCAGGTCTACAAGGAGGGTCAAAACACAGCAAAGTCGAAATGAAAAACAAATGCAACAACCAAAGTCAAAGTGCAAATGAGCCTTGAATTTATGATGGAGAGAAGACCTGAATGTTGCACAAGCTGTTGGTAGGGAAAGAGAAACCCACAGGAAATAAGGATAGGAGGAGCTGACATCTTCATAGTGCTTTTGATTTTCTATTTGCCCATTTCTAAGTAATAAAATTTACTTCTAGATATTATGGTATGATCACTTCACAATGAAAGCACGTTCTCAAAACAAGTGTTACATCAAAGTCTGGCCTAATTTACTGAACAGTATGAAGAAAAACATGCTTGTGATTCTCAAGTGATGGAGGGCATCACCTGCCAATCCCATTTGTAGCACGTACTTCTCATGGTATTTTAGTTACATGCCAACAAGACAGAAGACATGCTGCCAAATGAAGTTATCGGGAACATTCCACTTTCGAAATAAAACATTTAACTTACACTTAATACAAATTATGTACAAGATTAGAAAAACCTGAACAGATTCTGAAACATTTTCAGATGCAGTATGACTGAATAAGGAGGAGGGGGAGTAACCCAGTAACAACCCTTCAAAAACACCAACATATGCCTGTGACATGAACAATCATTAATATGACTGCTTGAGATGCCACTTTAAAAAAACTCATGTAATGTTAGAACCTCATGAATTATCACTATAAATACGTATTTAAAAAAGGAAAACAGAAATAACTATTAACAATGACTGAAAACAGAGCACTAAAGTTAACATACATTGCATGTATTGCAGGCAAGGCAGAGGCATTTTTTAAAGCTTTTGCACAGACTTCATATAATCTTAAAAAAAATATGCTGGCCTTTACAAGGTTCTACTTGCTGAAATAAAAACAATTTCAGTTCATAAAAAGTCACAAGACTTCAGTTTAAAAAAAGGAACAGTTCCAGCCACAGACCAAAAATATATATTTTTTTTTAAAACTGGAAGAGTATGGTAATTAGATTATACAAGCATGGTCAGGCTTGGAACCTGAATATACTTCAGAGCAAAAGCTCAGAGGAAAAAAAAAAAAATATAAACTATTTGGTAACAAAAGTGTACTATATGTTGTGATACAAAAAAGGTATGGTGAAAATGTACCTTTTATACTAAAGCTTATACAAGTTCCTTGGTCCATAAAAACTATGTTGTGTTCATGTTTTCTAGTTTGCTCAACATGTATCCCAACCACATTTTTTGTTTCTTGCCCATTAAAAAAACCAGCTGAAAAATAGATTTTCAATAAAGTTCTTATGTTTCAGATGTATGGGTTTTTTTTCAGATGTGTTTTTTTTTTTTTTTATTGTGGCTTCTATATTTAAGATCAGCACTTGCAGGTTCAAATAATACCACCTAAAATGGAAGGGCGTTTTCCCATGAAACCACAAAAATTGTTCAGTTCTCTTGAACGTAGCACTTAAAAGTCAGTTAAAGTCCAGACAAACAACAGTAGTTAGGAAACTACAGTTGCTGTAGATGATGTGACATTGGTTGGATTTGTGCTGACGTTCGTGTAACTTCCCTCGCTGTTTGTATTTGTTTCACTGGAAGCCATGAGGCTTGAATTGGCTCTGAGGATTGCTCCAGCAGCACTGCAGTGTGGTCGTGGCCCTGGTTCCGGTGTGTATGTAAAGGTAAGGCTGGTGGAGTAAATTATGCCATCGTTACGGACCAAAGTTACTGGAACCTGGACTGGTTGACGGACCCACCTCCAGCCCTCTCGAAATGCAGAAATGTCTGGAACAACACACAGCATGCTCTCTGCACATCTGAAAAACAAGAGTGGCAACTGAGCATAATCAAACTTAAGCTTAAGGATAGAACAGAACATAACAGTTCAGTTGGAAGGGAACTACAATGATCGTCTAGTCCAATTGCCTGACCACTTCAGGGCTGACCAAAAGTTAAAGCGTTATTAAGGACATTCCTCAAATGCCTCTAACACTGACAGGCACAGAGCATCAACCACCTCTCTGTTCCAGTGTTTGGCCAGCCACTCTCTAAAGAAGTTCTTCCTAACATCAAGTCTGAACCTCCTCTGATGCAGCTGTGAACCATTTCCACGCATCCTGGCACACGATACCAGGGAGGAGAGATCAGCATCTCCCTCTCTACTTCCCCTCTGCATGAAGCTGTAGAGAGGAATGAGGCTGCTCCTCAGCCTCCTTTTCTCCAAACTACACAAACCCAGAGTTCTCAGCTGCTCCTCACAGGACACGCCTTCCAGCCCTTTACCACCTTTGTTGCCCTGCTCTGGATACATGCAAGTACCTTAAGATCCTCCTTAAATTGTGAGGCCCAGAACTGTACAAAATATTCAAGGTGAGGCTGCACCAATGCTAAATGCAGTGGGATAAGCACCTTTTTTTTTGATGAGCTGGATGTGGTTTGCCCTCTCGGCTGCCAGGGCACACTGCTGACTCATATTGAGTCTGCTGTCAACCAGCACTTCCAGATCCCTTTCTGCAGGGCAGAAAGTATACACTTAAGGGTATACACATGAGTATATATTCTTTAAAGAATCTGGTAAAATGTAATCACAATAAAAGTAGTACGAAATACCGTACCTGTACATGGTTTCAGCTTCCACATCCCCAAACCAGACACGTAAATTTGGAGTGAAATTCTGTCCTGTAAGTTCCAACATTGCTACATCCCCGCCACCATTCAACTGAAAAGGGAGTGAATAGAAAAAAGAAAAAATACACAAAAACCATTTGTTAATAAAAACAAACACCTCCCTCTCAGACAAAAACAGAATAAAATTCTTCCTGTGTGTAAAGGAACTGTGAACAGTGCTGTTTATATCAGGTGGATAAAACTGAAAGAAATACACCTACACAACTGAAATACAAAGTAGCAACACATTAATTTGATATACTGAAGGAACTTCTAAGTTTTGATAGTGGCCACTTAGAACAGAAGTCAACAAGGCTTTGAAAAGGAAGAACAAAGAATCTTTCTGAGAATGTGTTGCAAGAGCTTCAAGTTTTTCCACAGCCGAATGATGATTTTCTTAATGAGATTTCAGTCAGACTCTCTCTGATCTATAATTGGCTGTTTTAAGAGACAAAATAACTTTCCAAACAATCAAACAGAAGTCCTAAGGATATCACTAGTATTTTAAGAAAAAGATTCTTAATGGATAGAACAATATTAATATTATTCCTGTGATGGATGGGCTCATGTATTCTGAACTGTAGAAAAGAAAAATTATTGCAACACAAAATAGTTTTCCTATGTATAAAGCCAGCAAGAACGTCTTCCTATAGTATTCCACAAAGGTACCATGAAGGTTAAATCAGTGTGACAAAAACAATCTCACATGATAGAGTTTATTAAAAAAAAAATTAAAAAATAAAACAACAAAAAACCCCACAAAAACAACACCACCCCCCCTCCACCCCCCCCCGAAACACTTACTTGAAGACTTTCTACAACAGGCACAGGTGTCACTGGAGCATGGACTGGTCCCATCCCCTCATAAAATGTGTATTCTGCTTTATCTGTGCTAATGATTGTCCAAGAAGCTCCATCATTAATCATTTCTTTATTTGGTTCTTTTGGGCATGGAGTGGCCTTAGAAAGAAAGAAAAGTTTTAATCTGACCTGTAGACTCATTTGCCAAGCCCCAGAGCTAAAAAACAAGGAGTCACCACTGACAGTTTTCTGAAAGCACAAGTTCAATGTGCACTGGCAGTCACAAGTGGCAACACAATGTTGGGCACCATCAGAAAAAAATATTGAGAACAAGGTATCAGGTAAATCCTTTGTTCACCTAATTCTGGAAACCTGTGTGCAGTTCTGGTCTCCTCGTCTAAGAAAGCCATGGTGAAAAAAGGGAAGTTACAGAAGGGGCAATCAAAAATCACCAAAGAGCTGCTGACTGTATGAAAAGAAATTGGAAACACTGCAACTCTCCAATCTGGAGAGAGGAAATTAAGATGTTGATGGGTAAAGTGATGGGGAATGTAGAACTGTTGCTCACTACATTCTGCAAAACTGGAACTAGGAATCACTGACAGAACCATTAGATCATTCAAAACAAATACAACAAAATTTTACTACACGGACGACAGGAAATCCCTTGAACTTTCTGCCACAGAATATTGCAAAAAAAAGAGAGCATCAGCACATTTAAAAGAAACCAAGCTGATGGACTGCACATCTACAAAATGATACTAAAAGACAGAACCAGGGATGCAGCCCTTAAAAACCCGTTATACAAGAAGTGTGGATGCTGGCAGAGTACAACTGCACCGGACTGCATAAAGTGACCAGGCCTGCCTGCTTCCCGTAAGCACCACCTGTTGCTGCTGTTAGACATTTATATGGACTGTGCTCTGACCCAGTAAGGCATTATTTACGTTCTGTCTGTATTCTCCAGAATACATGGACATCTTCAGAGAGAGAACTGTCTGGTACTTCAGCAACTGAATTTCAAGGGTTTTGTAGGTTCATGCTGACTTGCTGACTTTTTACAGCTTCTCTGCTTTAAGCCTCTCAGGCTGGGCTATTTTCATTCACCCAAGAGAGACTTGTCACCCTAAAGTAAAGTTTGGGTTTTTTTTTTTTTTTTTTTTTTCTTCTTTTTTTTTTTTCA
>WHYT01017041.1:76149-92548 GCA_009806455.1 Tetrax tetrax
GAAAAAAAAAAAAAAAAAAAAAAAAAGATAAAATGGGATTTCTTTTCTGTCACTGGCAGAAAGACTTGTATCTTTCACAGTGATTTCACTTACCAAAGAGTGATAATAATCCAATGTGCAAGTTAACAGATTTTATTCAACAGCAGAAGCAGCACAGACATCTACTCCACTAAAAGAATTCAGAATAGCAAGTTGTCCTTTTCTCTAAGCCCTATTCATGCGGAAAGTTCAGAGCTCTTATCAGATTGGGCTCCATGAGTGCTGCAGAAACTGAAGAGCTGTAGGATGTCCTGGTAGTCCTGCAGGCAATTCCAGGATGTTGAACTAACACAGCTGTAAGAGAAGCAGGAGTTGCTTCTTCATTTAGTCCTTGCCATAAAGTACTTTGTGAAAGATCAAATAGCAAGGCTGATTCTGATTTATTTTAATTCTTGTTTCATAGTTGTCTCTTTTTCTTGACAAAGGTCCTTTACAAGAAAGTATACTGACAGATGTATCTTTATGTGCTGTGGGGAGAACGAATAGATCTGGTCCCTTCTGAGCCACAAGTCATGAATATGTTCCCTGAAATATGAACAAAGCTTCTCATATCCTCTTTCCATTGTCTGAATTCAGGATAGAAGTCAACCGAGCCTTTACCAATCCTTCTTGTCCCTTCCCTTAAATTAAGGGAAATCTTTAACAAGTTAGCTTCCCCCTTTCCTACCCAAGAAGCTATAGCTGTTCTAAGGAAGTCCCAAGTCTTTCCCAAGTGCAGCCATCTTCCTGGACTATTATTTCTCAACACTCTTTGTTATTTGAGCTACCCTGGATGTCTGAAGGAAACTGCAATACTTAGGTAGGCCTGAACTTGGTCTCAGCCTTGTTACTCTGATAGGAATTACGATGCTGAAAGCCTGCTAACATACGCATGAGACTAAAACCACAATTTGTTTGCATTTTGTATATGCTATCAGAACAATTGTACACTGTGGTATTTTTTTTTTTTACAGCTCTTCCTAGGTGTTCACTCCTGTTACAGTAACTTGCTAGGAATATTTTTCTCCACCTGCTGGAGAAACAAATATTTGAAGACTGAGACAGCTACATTCTTTGCAGAGAAATCAAATTTCTGTGGCTTTACAAATTACTGTGGTCAACTGCCACAGCTGTTTATGTTTATGCTCTTAGCCAAAAGCAAGACAGCACAACTCTGCTACATTCACCATGAAATAATATTATCAAACTGTATCATTTCCCATTTGCTGTAATCTAGAAATGGACACACAAGCAAGTGGTGCAACTCCAACTCCACTGGCATAAGTCAACATGTTAAGCCACAGCATCATGATTGTATGCATAAGTTCCTAGTGCATTTCCATTTCTTCCATTGGACAAACCAGAATTCATTGTCTAGACAGACATGGAAGAGGAAAGGAAAACAGATTTGTAAAAGGACAGATAAAGTTCATTGCTTTCCATACTCTGTTTTTTTTTTTTCAAAACAAAATATTAGACTTGCATTCAAAACAAACGACAAAACTAGCATTCATACATATTTTGGAAAAATTTGGGAAAACTTTTCAATCACACTTCTCATCTATTGAAATAGTTTTAAAAAACTCACTTGAAATTGGATAATTCTCTCCTGGGAAAGGCACAAATACATTCTCTCAGTGTCTTTAAGGTAAAATGCACATTTATGGAGCTGCGATACTGGATCATCTGCATCCAATAACGCTGTTTGTTTATCTACTTTTCGAATTATCTGTGAATTAAAATTGTACATATACAATTAGGACAATTTCTGTAGTGAATTCATTACATTGGAGATTACTTATGTACTGTTAGTAAAGGAAGTGAAAGGTCTCTTTTTCTCATTTGCATGCCTCCTGTTTTAATACCAACATTAGATTCATAACTCTCAATGCTTTTCAAACAAGAACACAACACTGAAGTGACACTCAGTAGTACAGCTTTAGTATGCTGCATGCATATATGTTTTATCTTTTTTTTTGCTGTAAGAGTGGGGAAAAAACTTGAAGTTTCAGCAAAATCTACTTTTGTTCCATTTCCTAGTACAAAAGAGCAGTAGGTCAAGTATTAATAGACTTTGACAGAAGCTTCTACCATTGATAGCATCAACAACATTCTGTGGCAAACTGGTTGCTGAACAAGAACAAATGAAAATAAGGATTTACTTTAAAGATATTGAGATGTGCTTAAGCACAGTTTTGCAAACACAACCATCATGGCATATCTTAACAATAGTTGATCATTAAACATTACTTAAAGGCAACTGCAAAGAACAGTTGTTTCTCACATCTGCCAGTCCAGTGACAAAATCTGCTTACTTAACTCAGAGCTGTTATACTAATTTATTTTTAAAAATTAAAAAAGTTATTCCCTTACAGACAGTGGAAATCTGTAGCTTGGAATTTTAACTCAACTTCTAGAAAAAAGTTTAATACTTCATTTTATGCAACATCAGCAGAAGCAGCAGCCAAAGCGCTTGAAGATTTCTAAGCCGACAATCAGAAAGTCAACCATGTCCTCTGGGATTTCTAATGATAATAAATGGCATTATTAGCAATGCAAGTTTCAAGGTTAACTTGTTTCTTCAAAGTTGTCTGCATTAACCTATAAAATGTCTGCAAGTTACCTTTTAATTGCATCACCTTCAATCAGTCTTGTAAGACAGCATGACAAATGTTCTCAATAGCAAACAAAACAGGAACCTTTAGCCTAATTTGTTTTAATTTATTTCTACCAACAAATAAAGTTTCTGGAATCATAAATGACGGCATCTCCTTTCAGCAATAAGAAAATATTAACATGAAGCCCACAAAGTGAGATCATTTTACTGAACTTCATGTGCACTGAACCAGATCAGCAGTAAACAGGTCTAGACTTTTCTGTGAAATAATGTGATTTTAAAAAGATCTATTTAAATGATCATTTTATACCATTTATTCTGAGCAGGCTATCTTCTTTTTCAGCAAAATTTGATATTGGGAGAGAACTTCTCATTATAGTTCTAGTAAAGTAAGTCTGGGAAGGGTAACAAAACCCACCTGCAGGGAAGGCTGGTTTTACATTGGCCCATTCTAAAAATTGTTTCTAGTTAAAAGTGGAATTACCAAAGTCTTGTATGAAATTCATAACAGGCTGACAAACCACAGTTTCACAGAAGATCACACATGAAGCACTGTTTATTATCAGTCACATAAAATTCCACTTAGGCTGGCATTAAGTGCATAAAATAGGAGAAAAAACCCATAATTATACTTAAATTTATTTATAAAAACCATTCCTCTGTATCCAGCAATAAAATATTTTTTTTTTTTGTTCACAAAACCCTAATTGGTTATAATCAATTTTGTATCTGAGAAAAAAGACAAGGGCTGAAATTGTCTCTTTCTAAAACAAGTTATTTCCAAAGGCATTTCCAATGTTCCATATTTAAAACAGACAGTATTAGTAAGTGTCCAGCTGATATTGGTATAATCATGTACACGGAAGTGCTTTTAGACTCAAATCTTAAGAGTACTTTTAAAGCTGTTTCGAACTCAAAAAATTGAATAGTCCTAACTAGCCGTAAAGAATTCACTCATCTGTTCAATACCAATATTTAAAGTATTTTGCTACACTGGGACCCACATTACTGTTTCTAAAATAGACATTTTCTTAAGGACAGCTTGCAGATTAACCTACTTGGGCAGGTTTTACTTCTGAAAAATTCCCTATGCTTATTTTACAAGCTGTTCTTTGTTTATAGAATTAATCTGCAGATACAAAAATGCACTTTTGTTAAAATGAATGCTATTTGTCATATAAAACATGTATTACCAAAAGAAAACACAAAGCCAAAAATTGTAAACAATGCAAACCCAACTATGCAATTACACTAAGTAGTAATCTACAAATTCATTACAGCATTGGAGAAATTGAACTGTACCAGTCTTGGGAGTGCCATGCCAGTAACGGAGCATACAAGTTTGACAGTCTGCCCATAATGAATGTAGCCGTCTCTCACTGTGAATTCTTCTCCTTCCGATTCATCGTCATCCACTGCATGAAACAGGAATTTTCACATTATTTGTTTTAATCGTTGTTTTGTTCAATAGGAAGAGCATTTAACATCACACTATTACATCAAATATACACTCAATAACAAATCTGCATACGGGCAATTAACACAGACGAAAAATGCAGGACTTGTTTTTTGTGAGGATGGAGGGAGGGAGGTGGAAAAATATATCACTTCACTTTTACTTACAGAGGTGAATGTAAAATGCTCCCCATTGTTGTGAACTGGCATGGAAATTGCCACCTTCTACGTGCAAATATCTGGTGCTAACTGTTTGGGATCGAAGTCTATTAAATAGTGCCACTTTTGTCCCTGACGCAATACATACTGCAAGGAACACATACAGACTTGAGATTATAAAATTACTTCATTATTACATAGAAAAGTAACAAAAAGTCACAAATACAGTAAAATAAACTGATGAATACTGGAAATCAAGAAATAATTCTCAACTACTGGTTAATTTAGAAAATACTCATATTTGTGATAGACCAAAAATAATTACAAAATTACGAGTAGGATAACATACATTGTGGCTGTTCTCCAAAGGCATGCTAGTTCACAGACTTCTGCCACTTAGCCCAACGGGCAAGTGCTTGCCAGCTGAAAACCCCTTCTGTTCATAGTTCTCCAACAACTGATTATTTGAGCAGAAGCTTTAGCTTGTCCTTGTGAAGTACTTAAACAACTTTCAGTGATCACTTGAGGTATATTTGAGTATAAATACAAATTATTCTTACAAATCACAATAAATTGAAACAAGACATAACTATGTAAAATTGTAACCATGCAACTTGAAATTTTCTCAGATCTGAACTTACTTATCATTCAAGAGATAAATGCTAAGTCTGCTCCCCTAAAAAAAAAAATCACCAACTAGCATTTTGCCATCAAATCGGGTATCTCTTTTCTATTTGGTTCATATTTACTATCAAAGAATGCTTGGTTCGTATTCACTGTCCATCAAAACTATTTGTCTGAATACAAAGTCAACAGCGCATACTCTGAGCCCACGGGTGTGAACTGCACAGCAACAGATTGCCTTTAGTCATGTGGCAAGCTAGCGGCCCCGAGATCCACATTCCATAGGTGAATGGGTTCCAGCCCAACACAGATGGAAGAGCCTTTTAAAGCACTAGTGAAAAGAGAGAAAAACAAAAACAACAACAAAAAAGGGTATCTCGGGTATCTCTTGAGGTGCTCAAGTGGTATGCAGGCAAAAACTTTGGAGGAAAAGCAAAAATGCTCCCAATTATATACTAGCACCAGAGACATGTTTAGTTGAAAACACAGTAAGCAAATGAATCTGGGTGAAATATCACCAGATTTTTTAACCAATTACTTAAATGGAACCATGCAAAAGATATTAGAAGCAAAACCAACATGAAAATGGTATGAGACAGTAAGAAGGTGGCTGTGATATGGTGAAGAGCAGTTTGGATAACATGATGCGACTCATTTATCACAATCTGAAAGATCTGTCTTTGATAATGATCAAAATATCCTAAGCACCAGCTCATGGCAACTTAAGAGATCCAACAGCTTAGAAAGCTGAGGTACAGCATTCTTTATACATTTGTCTACAACGATTCATTCCTCAGAATAAAGTTTTTGGTAGAACTTATATATTTACTAAATAATTAACTGTGACTGCATGAAACTCAAGAATGTAACCTATATCAGAATACTTTAAAATACACTGATGTGTACAGTTCTGAAATACATTAGAAAAAACAGAAGTTGAAAATTTCCTTGTATTTACTTTGTAGTCAGATCTCACACAAAAAAAATAGTAGGAGGCAAAGTGAATTGCTACATAAAGAAAAGAACTGTGAAATACTTACAGTCTGCATTTTTCAGTGACTGTTTCTTTTTTGAGGGTTTGGAGATGACTTTGATTCGTTTACTGAGGAACACACCGATGTCGTCACTATTGCCATAGAACATTTTTACCGATAACATGAAGTGCTTTCTCTTGTCTGAGTCTGATATGTATAATGTTTTGGCAGTGCAATAATTCTGTAGGTGAAAACATACTGTTGTTTCTTCTTTCAAGTCAACCCAGTGCAAGAAACTATGTATATTTGATTATGAACAAAACAGGAAAACTGATGCAACAGTTGCTAAAACAGATCAAAACCTGCTTTTTCCATCTGTTCCATACAGATATCTTTTACAACTGCTGTTTAGCTTTATAAGTCTAGCATTTGACTTCAGTACTTTAGCATCTTTCTAAGAACCCTTACCAGGACTGGAAAACAGATGAATAGAGACTATAGCTGCGTGAAAGCCATCTCCAAGGGATTAAGAGCACTACTAAAAATTACATTAGATGATTGGGTTTTGAAACACTAGAAAGTTACTTTCGGCTAAATGTTTATCCTAGGAGCTTAAAAAAAAAAATCTCAAAAAACTTTTATTCTTCTTCTCCTATTCAGCAACATATGAAGCATTTCTAAGTAGACTGTGCTGAAAATATTAGGTATCTACAAAATATGGCTTAATAAAACAACCAGCTAAAATGACCACTCATGTGGTGACAGTTCTATTCCAACTGTTCAAGTCATCACAAATATCTTTTTATAATCTTGTTGTAACTTACATAACCGTAAAAAAGTAATTTACTCAACTTACTAAGATGCTGTTTTAATTGTATTTTTATGCAAAGGGACTTAAAGGCCACTTGTAGCAGCAGATGTTGATCAGATACTTCCTTGATGAAACTATCCACTCATGCAAGCCAGGGAGAGGGACAGAGTTTGGGCCAGAAACCTTAAGTTAACCATTGTTACCCACCAAATAACTGAACAGCTTACTGACTCTAAATCAACAACCTATAACTGAAAAGTTAGTACCCTGCTATGATCCTATGAACCAAATCCACCCATTCAACTGCCCTACATATTTAGATGTTTTTTTTAAAACCACTTATGTACTATCTCCTACAGTATAACAAAATTATCAAAAATAAGCAAGGGGATTTCTTGAAATATGCACCATGTAGCTATAATATCTTCTGCAGTAATCTGAGTGGTTTATTAGAATTCTTCTACCTTTCCTTCCAAGTTCAGCTGCTGCATTTCTTGGTCACTGTTCCCTATTCCAATGAAGGCGCAAGGTTGTGATTCTTGCTCAGTGCAACCATCCCGTTCCATTTGTTCTTTTTTTTTCTTCCATCCACTGCCCATAAGATACACACATGGAGGAGGACAAAAGAACCTAAAAATGAAAAATGCATTACGAGATTACACACAGCTTTCAAGAAAATTACTGAGACAGAAACTGCTCTAGACCCAAAGCTTTCTCAGCCCATTCACACATTGCATTCGAGTTTATACATGCACTACCTTCATCTGCCTTCAAGATTTTCTAAAACGCAAATCAAAAAAAGAGAAAAAGTAAGGAAAATCAGCATTAGATGCACTGTCACTGAGTATCTTTCAAGTTATGATAGGTAACAATCTGCATCTCTAGAAAACAAAAATGCTTTCTACCCTTACACAGAAGAGATTGTCAAAGAAAGTAAAAAGGCCTTGGAAGTGAGGACAGTGTTTTGCCTTTGTAGGCGCTTAACATGATGCAGCGATTAATATGCACAGAACAGTTCCATCAACTAATTTAATGGACAACTGATCACAATTCCTTAAACATTTAGTTTCATCATTAGCAAGGAGGGAAGCTAATCTATTAAAGTATAAATATCTAACCAGTTTTTAAATCAAATAGATTATTTTACATCTTCATCAGTAACTGTAAAAGATATGATGTAGTCTTTAGCAGCACTGACTGAAATCAGTCTAGATGCTACTCACAGCAACATAATCAAAATTAAATGCAGCATTATAATACAATGTATTGGTTTTGAAGTTTCTGTGAATTGTTAAAAAACACTAATCATTATTAGTTTTATTTTAGTCAACAGCTGCTGTGTTTTCATCATCATTTAGTTAAGAACAAAGTTAAAAAAGCAGAATAGAGGCTGGATGGAGAATGGGTTGAAAGCAGCCCTGAGGAGAAGGGCTTAGGGGTACTGGTGGATGGGAAGCTCCACATGATCTGTCAATGCGCACTTGCAGCCCAGAAAGCCAGCCACATCCTGGGCTCCATCAAGAGGAGTGTGGCCAGCAGGTCGAGGGAGGTGATTCTGCCCCTCTACTCTGCCCTGGTGAGACCCCACCTGGAGTACTGTGGCCAGCTCTGGAGCCCCCAACACAAGGACGTGGACCTGTTGGAGCGAGTCCAGAGGAGGGCCACAAAGATGATCAGAGGGCTGGAGCACCTCTCCTATGAGACAGTTGGGGCTGTTCAGCCTGGAGAAGGCTCTGGGGAGACCTGATAG
Organism: Tetrax tetrax; assembly: GCA_009806455.1. Taxonomy (NCBI): domain Eukaryota; kingdom Metazoa; phylum Chordata; class Aves; order Otidiformes; family Otididae; genus Tetrax; species Tetrax tetrax. Next base: position 84,558 of record WHYT01017041.1, read on the forward strand.
CGGCCTTCCAGTACCTAAAGAGGGCCTATAGAAAGGATGGGGAGAAACTCTTTAACAGTTCCTGTTGTGACAAGATGAGGAACAATGGTTTTAAAATAGAAGCAAGCAGATTCAGACCAGATATAAGGAATTTTTTTTTTTTATAATGAGGATGGTGAAAGACTAGAACAGGTTGCCTAGAGATGCCGCATCCCTGGAAACATTCAAGGCCAGGCTGGGCGGGGCTCTGAGCAACCTGATCTGGTTGGAGATGTCCCTGCTCCTTGCAGGGGGGTTGGACAAGATAACCTTTGAAGGTGCTTTCCAACCCAAAGTATTCTATGATTCTATGATACAGTTGTGAAGTAGCTGAAGCAGCATGAAGGGAGAGGACAACAAAGTTTTTTGTTATTCCATTTATTTCAAATTGAAAGTAGTGCTTAACTTGGCACTTTTGAAATCCAAAGACAACTCTTACCTTACACAAGTAGGTAGGATTTTTTTTTTTAATTTGTCTTGGGACAACTGAATTAATGGATTATTTCTATTATACTCCATATAAACCTCAATTAGTGAAAGTAAACTCTAATGCGAAAATCAAGTTTAATATATTTCTTTTTCTCATCTATTCAGGAAAATTGTCTTTGACAGACATAAAATGTTTTTCTGAGTAACAGAATTCTTAATAGAAGAAACCAAAGTCCTGAGTTAATAATCACATAATAATAAAATGTAAGAAACCATATAAATGAATGCAAAGATTTGTAATAATTTCAGTTAACGCACACAATTAATGGTTATTTTTTTCTTAGACAAACAAGCAATCAAATTTTAAATTCTACTGCAATTCAAAATGTCTCAGTGGTTATGATAATCAGTAAAAATTAACGCCTGCAGGCAAAAAAAAAACCCCAGCCAAAGCCACAACAGAATCAAACTTTCTATCTTGCCAATAAATCCACAGTGAAAATTTTTCACTTAACTTTGCTGTTTTAAAAACACAACAAAACTGATGATCTACCACTATACATACAGCTTAAATGTCTATGAACATCTTTCAAAATATCGTGCTCTTGTTTGAAAAAAAAATCGCCTACAAAAGAGAATTTGTAGAAAGTAGCTTGCTATGTGACCTCAAAAGATCTGCATGTTTAGAGGCCAATTACTTTGTGAAACTGCTCCTACGGATTGCTTTTTAAACTTAATTCTGAACAAACAGAAACACTACTCCACTACGATAATCCATTTCACTAAAGACTTATAACAATTATTTATTGCTTTTATTGCCTTCACACTGTTCTGAAGCATAGAAATTTTATAAACATGATGAGTTAACAGGAAGCCACCTGTAGAAACAAACTATTCAAAGTTTAACAACTAACATTTTTATCGTGTGACTATTGCATCGGTTTTAACTATTTGTATTTTATTCTTTGGGTAATTATGAGCCACATGAAGGGTCTGGAATTTTTTTTCTTCCAATTGAAAATGAAGAACACAGAAAACCAAGGCAACAGGTAGAAACTTGCCAATTTGCAAACCAGTGTTTCCTGACGGAACTGTCAACTTGAGAAACTACACAAACTACCTCAAAAATAAATTTTACCATTATCGTAGTAGTAGCACAAGAGAATACTTCCACTAGCCCAGTGGAATAAAGCTGAAATTTATAGTTATCCGATATTAGAATGGGTTATTGTAACTTTATTGCTGTAAGAATAGAAGTTCTGAAATTTGAGAATCAGCACAGAGAGAATAAGCAGTAATAAGTGTTATCAAACAAGACAGACTGTATTTCCTTTTTGCTTGCTATTATGCCTTCTACTTCTTATCTTCTGCTACCTGACCTTTCTTCCAGCTTTCTTCATGAAGATGCTGAACAATGTAGCAGGGGTACATCAAAGAACACCATGAGTTTCTGTTACATGCTAATTAAATCCTCCCCTTCCTACTACAAATCCAAATTCTACCTCAAAACCAGGAATGCATTTCCTATCTTTCAATTGCATTTACATTTGTGAGGGACACAATGCAAATTACAATGGTGGAGATCATCAAATTCACATTAAAGTACAAGGTGTGTATTTGCTTTCTACTTTTACCTGCCCTGTACCACTCCACATCTAAATGTAAATACCATAATTGTTGTTAAAGATCTGTTCTGAGACTCATCTACCCATTGGCAGGTTTTAGGAAAACAGAAAACCAAAATAAAGCAAAAAAGAACAGCTTCAACACTACACTGAGAAAATTTCTAGTGTAGACAATTGTGATCACATTTAAAAAATATATAGATGTACACACACACATACACTATATATATGTGTGTGTGTGTGAGAGAGCAGGAAGGAAGCAAGAGGATAAGAAAGAGTCATAGTTTTATTAGACTGGCAAGGGGTCAAGCGAGGGCAATGACCATGGCCAGATACTGTTTAGGAGGCCTACTCTACTTTGCCATCCCAGAAACATGAATGCAGTCCTCTATGAACAGTATTTTTCAAATGGGGTTATGAACTAACTCCAAGGTTAGGAAATGCAATTTTGGGGGGAATAAACTTCAAGTAACAGATGCATTTATTCAAGAGTTTATCTTTTGGAAACAAACTCAGATTGCCAAGAAAAGCACACCACATATCTAGGCAGCTTCTGAACTCTCAAACTCAAATGACAATACCAGATCATTTCAGTGTTAATGAATATATCCCACTAATTTTCTTCTTAACATTTACATGTTATTTCCAATAAATAAATTAATACATAATTATTAATATCAACTTTTATTAACGGTGCAATGCATTGCAAAAAAAAAAAAAAAGAAGTCAAACCCCTTATATTCCAAGTAGGCATAAAAGCAAACATCACACATTTACCTTTCTTGCTCATGTACTCTTTTGTATTTATCTTACCGGTTAGAACACAAGGAAAAAAATCTCAAACTTTTTTCACAGCCTTTTTCATTTCAGCTTTATACTAAACCAAGTTCTCTGAATAACTACGGCCACTAGATGGCAATGAAGACCTATAAGAAACAAGTTTTAACCCGCTGATGGAAGAGAAAACACACCACAACAATTAAAGTGCTCTTTTTAAATTAGAACACAGAAAAAAAAACCTTGGAAAACGATGACTTATGGAACAAAGAAAGAAGTTTTTGAAATTGAGACAATTTTAAGTTTAGTTAAAACTACCAAACAAGAAGAAAGAGTCTGGACATTCACAATGTGAATGGGTTTTCTTACACATCAGCCTCTTACTCATCCTTCAGATACAGGCAAGTACAGTCTGGGGGCTTTTTACTTCGTATTTACAATCCCAGGAACTCACGTATAGAAGAGATTAACTATACATTTTCTATCCAATATAGTGCAAGTAAACCATAAGTATCCTCATATTTTTAATTTTCACGGAAGATAAAAAAAAGTATCTTTGATATGTATAAAATAACTGCTGGAAACAGGTTCTCTCATTAACAAAGCATTTCCAATGTAAATAGGAATGTAAATGCTTCTGTGAGAGGCTACCTTTCAGACAACTCTGAAGAGGAAAACAGAAAGAAAATCACCTCTCCAAAACATGTAAAGTAATTTAGGTAATTTCCAGTGTTACTGATGGGAAATAAGGTAGGACAATGTTCGGTGGAACAAATGAAAATACTCTTCCTTCGACCTTTGATTTACAGGGCCAACCTCTCTTTTTTCTTTAACCACAAAACTAAAGCAAGACTGAGTAGGAGGTAGAAATTCTTCTGAAGTATTAACCTGACCTACAGTAAAAAGAAAATTATGTAGGATGCAATTTCCTCACTGGATTTATAACATATTCTCTTAATACCTCTTCTCTACGCCATGAGCAGACTGACAATTCCTTACTGAATGAGCAGTAAAACAACACAGGACATTCTTCTGTGAGGCAAACACTTAACAACTTGGCCCAAAAAACCACATGAGATCGGTTAGGGATCAACTCTGTGACCTCCTTCATTACTTGAAGTGTAACAACCCGGAATGTCTTTCCTGGACAAAACATATTCCACACTTGTTAGAGCTGCATGAAGAGATGCACATTCAGTGCTTCCTACCTGCTGATATAAAGCACAGTGATTGAATCAGGGTAACATTTTTGGATACCAGGGCTCTGCAAATACTTCAGGTATTTAACATATCTCTAAGATTTTGTTGTGGACTCCTAGTTTCTCAGAAAAGGCTGAGTGATGCTTCTCCTATGCATCTTCCAAGAATTTGTGATCAGTGTAATTAAAACGATGGGCAGTTTTAAATGAAGCTAACATTGGGACTGATATTAGCCAGGAAAGGTCAGAGGATCAATCTCCAAGAAGTAAAGGGCATCCTCACAATGCCTTCTTATACTATCATTTCATAGGCCACTCAAGTGAAGAAAGACAATAATATTACAAACTTCACGTTAGACTCCACACTCAGTAACTCAATACAGCAAACAGAAGCAAGCTGTTACTCATCTGTTCTGACAGATCTGTTCCATCAGACTAAGTGGAAACTGAACATCATTCCATGGCAAGAAAACCAAGCTGAGATTTGTCTAAGGATGCACCCCTTTATTCCAAATGACTTGAAAGGAAAAACAAGGTAATTTCTTGTGGTTTCTGAGTCTTGACTGCAAAAAAACAAAGTGGAACGGGTTGAGTCTTCGGCACCACCTGGAATACTGTTTTAAATCAGAAAATCACCAAAGGACAGAATAATACTCCTTCAGTCCCTTCAGCCAATTCAGGCCAACCAACACAGAGAAAATATGGTGCTTCAAGTAAAGAAGCTGCGCTAACTGAATTTGCCAGGAAGCAAGGAGCAGAAAGTAAACCCGGTTCTGATGCACTCTATACTTTTTTCAAGTCACAGGCTTCTGTTCACAAAGGTTTGCTTTTTCTAATCATCCAAGTGATCCCTCTGTTCATCTTACAGAAGTCTTTGTCTTCAGGAGGATTTAGAGGTGTCTACCACCTGGTTTTCTTTATATTCAGGGTGACATTAACAGGGAAGTTTTCCATTGTACCTGCGGGTCAATTCTGTGTTGAAGGAAGGAGGTGTATTTGTCAATTACTCGCATTATTCTGAGCATGACACTGCTAACCAGTTCTTTCCTTCTCAGGAGCTGAAAGAACTAACAACATCCACTAAAGAATTAAATATAACAACAAATAAATGAAAAATCATTAGGTGCTAGAGTGCTAAGGATGAAGTAGCAGAGCCATGGGGTAAGCCCTGGAAAAGGCTATGCTCTCAGTAACAAGAGCATTAACCAGAGGGCAGGCACACTCAGTTCAGTGAAGGAAAGTACTGGAGCAGGAATTACAGGAGCTCCGTCACTAACATCTGTAAAGTAAGACACAGCTAGACCATTCTCAGGCTAACCAGTAGCAATAATGTTTAAACTCAGAACAGCATGTAATCCACAAACACCAATCTGGCTCACAGTCTTGGAATCCAAAACACTTAGTCCTTTAAATCTGAATCTTAAGAAAAACAAGTGTTGAATGTTCACACTGTTCAGGCTCTGAAGAGAGAAGTATCAGTGAATATCAGTATCAGTAAATACGGAAAAAAATACAAGAAGTACAAGCCAAACAATCACATTCATCAAGACTAAACATCACCTCAGTCTCTATCAGCTGAATGCCTTTGAGAAATGAGAGCCATTCAAGAGGAAACATTAGGTAAAACGGCTTAAATTCAACTGAAGTCCATCCCTGAGCTTCTTACCTCCCCTGGTTCCTCTGTTAAACTAAACAACAGTAACTTTGGGAAGAGCAAGGCTAATAAGAAGTCCACTCTAAAAGAAAGAGGCCTCTTTTCCTTACTGTTATTTAGGGACAATATCAAGAACACTCTCAAATTAACCCAGAAAGTCTCCATCCACGCAGCAACAACCTGGAATTGTGTTTCGGTGAGGTATATTTAAACCAGACCACACTACGTGAGACCTGCACCGTCTACAGTGAGTTTTCAACAGAGTATTTCACCATCTACTAAGCCTCATTACAACACTGAAAGGTAGTTATCATGCTGACCTTCTAATTATGGCCTGCAAAGTTTATTAATGATAAATATTTTCCATGACATCACAACAAACAAGATTTAAAGCCTGGAACAAAAGGTGGAAGTTTGTTTAGGGTTTTTTTAGATTCTATATTTACTTGAAAGACATGTTGAATTTAAGAAATAAATCCTTTTGTAACTTGAACTCTTAGTTACAAAGACAGTGCAATTTAACTTATTCTTTGTGGATCCAAAATTAACCAGATTATATCCATGTCATAATGCATTCCCATGTAAAACATGAAATTTCTCCATAAAAACAGGTATGAAATAGCTTTCTGTCTATACAGCAGATGTATGAAAAACAACTAACTTCAGAAATTATATTTAATGTAAAAAAGGTGAAAATTTGATTGACTAGTTGCATAAAGCAGCCTTAAATCTTTACTAATTTTGCTCAGTCCAGCAATATTAAGAACCTAAAGGCACTTTCTCCTATAAACAAGACAAACAATTTCTAAAAAATTTTAAAAAAGAAAAAAGAAAGCAGCCAATTCATCATTCAGTTTCACTAAGTACCTTAGGCCAAGGATTTAATAACTGGCATTTTTCTTTATGCTGGTAACAGCAGGATATCATTCCTGATGCTAACACTCTGGGAACTAGCAGAATAATACCAGAGACAGTCTAAATGGTGAGTTAAAATGTACAAAAAACTAAGATATTTAAATTGAAAAATGAAATCTTAGTTTGTATTTCAAATGTTAATTTCATACCCATACCAAAATAGCAATCATTTCACAATCATATTATTTTGTAACAAATAACCTGAGATACCTTTCACAAACAAATGCAGCTGTGCTGATGCAGGCAACTGAACTGCACCTCACAAAATCTGAAGGGGTAAAAGAATGTGTAATTCCAGTTAGCAATCATTTCAAGCAGTGAGAAACCAATGACTGCTTACCAAACACTACCAACACTTAGGTAGTGTATGTGCCACAGCGACTTTAACAGCAGCAAGTGACGTTTACACCTATATTCAAGGCAACAGGAATTATGGCAATGCTACGAAATGCATACAGGAGCTTTAAGAAACTGTTAGCAAATAACAATTTAAAGCTTTGCCATCAGTTCTTCAGAATACTTATGAAAGTTTTCCAAACTAATGGAACTTTTAATAATCAAAATTAAATACTTTATCTTTTTATTTTCTCCCTTCTTTTGATGCAATTTGTTTTCCTAAATAATGATATACAGGACAACTTTGCAAAATGTTCCTGCTCTCACAAACTGTTCTAACCCCAGGAGAACAAACTGACTGAAGTTACAGATACACTGTTTAGAAAGTCACTTTCTTATCTGCAGGAACAGCCCTCATTTTTGGGGAGTTACAAGCTTAACTCATCTGCAGTGATGAGTTAACTGTGCAACTCTTGAATAACAATACAATCTGAGAAAATAACAAGAGGTCCCTGTATTGTCACGATAAATGTTTTTGGTGGTTGAGTTTCCTGCAAAGGATTAAAGTTATCATTTATTGCTAGTAAGGCCTTGCATTGCAATCCTTTTGCATTTAAGCGTAGCAGTAAGCAAGAGGGCTTTATAGTTACACAGCAGATACACAGCAAACTTGTCTGCTTCTATGCCCTTCCTCCTTCTTCTTTCACTGACTTCCCATTTCATTCTCATCAAGAATTTCGGAAAGATCTAAAAAGCACTTTGAGTAAACAATTCCATGGAGCTACAGAACCTGTACACTGCCCAAAAGAAAGGACTGCACCCTCAGCAAGTTCGCCGATGACGCCAAGCTATGTGGTGCCGTCGACACGCTCGAAGGGAGGGATGTCATCCAGAGGGACCTGGACAGGCTGGAGAGGTGGGCCCGTGCCAACCTCATGAAGTTCAACCAGGCCAAGTGCAAGGTCCTGCACCTGGGTCGTGGCAATCCCAGGCACAAATACAGACTGGGCGGAGAATGGATTGAGAGCAGCCCTGAGG
>WHYT01017041.1:92568-119406 GCA_009806455.1 Tetrax tetrax
ACCTCTCCTATGAGGACAGGCTGAGAGAGTTGGGGCTGTTCAGCCTGGAGAAGAGGAGGCTCCGGGGAGACCTGATAGCGGTCTTCCAATACCTCAAGGGGGCCTACAGGAAAGATGGGGAGAGGCTGTTCAGTAGGGCCTGTTGTGATAGGACAAGGGGTAATGGGTTTAAATTAGAAGGAGGTAGGTTTAGATTAGATATCAGAAAAAAATTTTTTACAATGAGGGTTGTAGAGCACTGGAACAGGTTGCCCAGAGAGGTGGTGGATGCCCCATCCCTGGAAACGTTCAAGGCCAGGCTGGATGAGGCTCTGAGCAACCTGATCTAGTCAGGGAGGTCCCTGCTTCTTGCAGGGGGGTTGGACTAGATGACCTTTGAAGGTCCCTTCCAACCCTAACCATTCCATGATTCTATGATTCTATGACTTGAGATGCTGGCTAATGGAAAAGACAACACATATTGAAAGATAAGTACTCAGGCACAGAATTCTGACGAACAGTTGAAAATACAGCCTGCATCTCCGCAATTCACAGACATCACAGTGTGATTTAGATCGGTAGCAATGAACTAAGAACTTTGCACACTTAATTTTAACATTCCTGTTTTCTAACACTTTCATACACAAATACATAAAAATCTCAAACCTGAGCTGTAAAAAAACCAATGATGTAACAGGACTTACACAATAGTGGCAGAGGAAAGGCTAAAACTTCAAGACCATTCATGTGCTGAATGTGTGTTCTTTCGTGGTGAATAAGTACTAATAACACAAAGTATCTGAAAATTAACCAAATACTGCACTATTTATTTTAGTGAAATTTAAGGCAGAAAAGTATCATTTATACTCAAAGAAAATTCTATTTCATCATGAGATTACTTGAAATCTGCATATGAAGGACCATCCTATTCACTTCTACTAGTCATGCAATAAAAGCATCACACGGAGAAGACCACAGGAAATTCACCTTTGCCAAAAAAGCATTCACCCTCACATTTTCCTGTAGATCCTCTCCCTTAGAAAACTACCTATTACTGAAATTTGTACTGTATTTGATTTTTACAAGACAATATTTATCATAAATACGGTTATGGTTAACCTGTCCTTTTTAAAGCTATTATGGATCTGATTCAGAAAAGTATCTTATTGAGGCTAGCAATTTCATATTAATTTGAAATTACTCAGGAAAACACTCCTTTACAATTAGTTGTCATTAATCACCTTGTCTACTCCAGACTTAAAATGGAAGGTTTATAATTAGAGCCATTTTAGTTCAATGGAAGAAAAACTTCACCCACAGAGAGAGAACCTGTTAAAAACCAGGCATCACTACATTGAATGACACAGGTTTGCAGCAGTTGTTACAAAATTAAGTGATTTCCGACAACGCATTTTGGTTTGTTTCTTCAGGCTACAGTACAATCTGAGCAATTCTGCAATGTACTCCGTAGCAGACCACACATTATAGTTTCCCTAGCTGGGAGCTGTAGAGGGAAGCCTGGAAAGAACAGCGACTTACCTTTTTTCATTTCCATACGATTTCTGTGCAACTTTCGCATGGAGTATTAGCACTGTCTGATCACCTCGCTCCTTCAGGTAATTTCGCATTGCTTCCCTAAAAATTGAAGGACAAAATAAGCTTTGAAAGTTCTTTTGGTTTTGTTTATAATAATCCAAAGACAACTTTAGGACAAAAAAAAACAAAAAAAACCCAAACCCAAACACTTGAAATTTAAAAAAAAAACACCCAACATTAATAGGGTCATGATGAGTTTGTTTTGGTTTTTAAGACACTCACACAATAAAAAGAAGCAACTATCTTGCAGGAAGATAGCAGTAAGGGTCTGTAGTCATTTACAATTACTATATTTTCCAGAAAAAAAAAAAAGATGTTTCTGATGTAAAATCATGCCAATCACTACACCATGTTCAAAGCCTGATTTTATAAAGCATTGTGCCACAAATATTTGGTTATAACACACTATTAATTCAATATTGTCTCCTTAACCAATTTAGTCTCTCATGATAATGACAAATTGTTCTGAAATTCTGTTTAAACTATTAACTAAATCAACGCTATGTTTATGTAAAAGTTTTCTTTTGGTTGTGAAGATACTAAGAAAAAAGTTAAATTCTTCAGCCTATTGTTTCATCTAGTTTTCTAGAGAAAGTCTCTACTTCCTGCATACAATCACGTAAAAAAAAAAAAAATTAGATTTTCTGTTGTTCATCATCACTGTAATGACAGACGTCATACAAAAGCTATCATTACCTCAAACACATCAACAGCAATTGCTTGAGAGAAGTAAGAGAACAATACACCCTATCATTCTTCTCTATAATAATCTAACTGCTCATTAAGCAGCTTGCCAAACTCAACACCCTAGGGTTTAGCTGCATCGGAGTGCTGACAGGAACAATTTTAAGTCTCTGGAGGAGCTTTTGCAGGTTGAATGCCCACTAATGCACTCACCTTCAAAGTCATCAACCAGAGAAATAAATTATTAATTTAACAGAAAGTTATATGAAGAGATAAAATCCTACAGATGAGGGATGCTTTGTGTTGGGCTTTTTAGTTGTAGTTGTGAACTGCACCCAACTTGTTGAATTCCCTTTGGACAGATCTAGAAAAGTAAACATTTCCAGTGAAAAAAAAAAGATAAAAAGCAGTATTTTGTTGACAAGACCTTTGCTAGAAGAAATCCCCAAACACAGCTTCACAGAGGAAATCAAGGGGGGTGGCGGGCTCTTGGACAACAACAATCCAGCTTTGCTAATGATATTTTGTAAATTCTTGCATTTGTCATGCCTGCATAAGACAGTAATCCATGTGCTAGATTTTCTGTGTAAATCGAGGGATATAAGATTTGCATTACTGTTTTAAATTTGGACTAACCTGATCTATTTACATTTGACATTGGGAAAACTGATGTTTATCCATGAAAGCACAGATGGAAGAACTTTGTCAAGGTGCACAGACTTACTATATTTACAACCAGTATTTAAGAATATATTTTAAACCACAAAACATAATTCACTGTGAAATTACTATTATACATTTCATTATGATACTTATTAGCTGCATTTAGGTGGTTAAAAAATTTTTTAGCTGACAATTTGAAATACTCTGTTCAGAGTACTGTCATACTAAATTAAGAACATCTGTCATAATAAAAACTTTTGACTTGACTACCACTAAAAAAACCCACTCAAAACCAGCAACCCACACACAAAAACACTAGGTGCTATCTAATGTTTATTTAGCGCTGTATGAGGAAGAAATCCTGCCTTTTCTACTGGCCCATTGCTACACTGGACTTGTACAATCCAAGCTCCTAGGAGAACTAAGAATGTTCCCCTCCAGCCCCTCCCACTGATAAGAACACACATAAGCACTGCTTTTCTTGCATGAGATTTTTAATTATTAAATCTTAAAACTCTCTATGAAGGTAGCATCATAGTCCGCATCTTTCCTGCAGGCCCCCTCAATATTATTGAGACTAATATTCTTTAAGCAAACTGTTAAGATTTCAGTCATATCAGCAATAAATTCTTGACTTCATAAATAAAGGTTGTTTTATTTTTGTCCACGGGGAAGAGTTGTATTAGTTTATATTTAAAAACAACTAGCACAGTATGAACAACGTAGTGTTGTTCTGCCGGAGCTTGCAGGATAATGAGTAGATTATTAGACAAACAGGACTGCTTTTACATAAAAAAGCAGAGTAATTTTTCAATAATTGAACTAAATACCTTTAACAGTTTTACTGATACATTTTTTAGCATGACAAACAAATTACACTCTTAAAAATTTGTGTGATGGTTTTTCCATTTTGGCATTTTTCACTTCAGAGGAAAAAAGTTAGGTTGCTTGCTTCCAGCTCCTATCAGTACAGAAAAGGTTTCCAAGCTACTGCTCTGAAGGACGGCTGACCGTTCCCAGGTCCCTACTCTGTACTCACAAGGAAGAGTACCTGGCACATCTAGTAGCTAAAATCCTGCATATGAAATTTAGACACCACAGTTAATAGACAACTCAGTTAAAATAATAACCCTACAGTGAACGGTCATTATTTTTGTTGTTCTTTTGAAATCATAGAGGATAAATTCCATCAGTAACTCCAGAGTGATACTAACAGGTGTTACTGCTCAAGATAGAAAACAGTTCATTATTTAAAACTCAGTATCATTAAATATCCCTGAAAACAGGTAGGCCAACAGGAAACAGCAATGTTTGTTCAATTACTTATAAGTCAGAACAGATCAATTTTGCATTGAAATGAAGTTTCACAATGACAGAAGCTAACCTGAAGCTTATCCAGAAATGCAATGAGACAGATATGCCCAACAAAATGTGAATGCCTACCCCACAGTGCTTTACGTGAGGCACCATAATTTCATCCAAAATAGAAGCAGGCCAGACCGACAATGGGTTTCTGTGTTTTTATACAGCGCTATTACCACACAAAAATATATTAAAAAAATTGCACATCTTTTGTGCTTCAAGCAAACAGTGGATTTTAAACTCAGTAGCTGCTTACAATCGGCATAGTTTGTGGCACAGAATAATAAGTATTTGCATAGACTGAGTTACAACAGTTTGAAAAAACCGTGACCACTTAACAGCTTCTAGTACAAGTACTTCCGAGGCAGACCAGGAGCAAACCGGGCAGGTACTCTAGTCACTCCAAACACTTTTCAGAATGGATTGACTTGATGGTCCTATTTGATGCTATCTCTGACTGCTTACATTTCACCAAAAATGGGTTAATATCACTCCTTGACAGCACTGTGTTCATTTTGCTGTTACTACTGTCATGCAGTAGGGTAAGGTAACAGCTGAATTTTTGCAGTAAAAAGTGTTATTTTACAGGACCTCACAAGACACTTTTACCCAAGAAATCTGACCAATTCCTAGTGATTTAAAATTAAGCAGATTCACATCCTACTGAATAATCTACAAAAACTGATACATGAAGTCAATACCATTTCTAAAAAGGCATTTTGAGTATCAGAATAAAAACAAGCCACTCACTGTTCAAAATTTTACCTCTGACTGCATACAATAACTGAAAAGCTTTGACATTTAAAATTCTAGGATTAGCAAGCCACAATTTTTTAACTTGGAAATCCTTCCGAGAATGAAAAGGTAATTTTAGAAAATGGTTAAAACCAGAATATCCTTAATGCTTACCTGGTGAGCCGTTTCGGTTGAGGTCGCTCTCCAAATTTCCTGAAAAAAGAAGTTGTTGCTAATTTAAACCAAAAGTGTTTAGTCATAATTTTACAGGGAAATATTATCTCAATTTTACAATTTTCAAAATGTATTGGAATTTAGTGTCTTTTCTTTGTGACTTAGATAATATATCCTAGATAGATTACTATTAAAATACTAACCATCTCCTTGCAACAACTTTTCCCACAATAGAAGGGGTTTTTTAAACTTGGAACACCAGATAACTTTCTTTGCTAAAGCCACATTTACTTTCCCTCCGAACTGCTTTTGAAAAGTTCAGATATCACAAGTATGTAAATAACCAGGAGATCTTTACCATAGCATTGACCAGAAGTGCCAACAACAAGGAGTTATTATCAACATACAGAAATTAATAGACTTATCTCTCAGTAGACAAATGACAGTGAATGCTTCCCATGAGGACAATTTATCAGAAATCTGTTTTTCCTTAACGACTTCTTACAAAAAGGATGACAATGTATTTCATACGTGCCAGGACAGATTTTTAAGAAAAGTCTCTCTTGTGGAATGTGGTCAAGCATGATCCAGAAATATCCTGCTATACACTTAACATTTTTTAGCCATAAAGTGTTTTGAGACAGCTGTATTTCTTTCAGCGCTTTAACACTGTTCTTGAAAGAGAATACACTCTTTACACTAGGGTAATACTTTTCACAAAAGTCTGTATTTACATGAGACACTGAATTTACAGAGGACAGAAACATTTTCATTAAGAAAAACATACTCAGATTAAACCAAAATGGCCAGGTAAGAGACCTGAAAAAAGGAAGGTTGTACTCAGCAATGTACATCTGCTCAACCTGGTAAGGAAGTACAACCACAAGCTAAAATGAGGACCCAAAAAAAAAAAAAAAAAAAAAAACCCAAAACCAACAAAAAAACCCCCAAAAACCCCCAAAACACAAAGTGGGCTTAGCTTAACACCTTTCTATCTAAAAGTAAACTGAGGCATTAGAGACTGTGCTTCTGCTGCCAGTGTTCAGAAATACCTCTATGACTTGCCAAACTCTTTGATAAGTGGGCATATCTTTCCCTTTACGCTTCCTGGATAGCGAGAAAAACCCTCTCCTAATACTGCCCTGCAACAGTGTTGGAGGCTCCCTAGGACAACAGAACTTGATCATTAACTGATGTGACAAGAAAGTCCCCTGTTTGTGCAGGGGATCTGTCCTGAACTCTACAGCAACTGGTGGTGGAATGATTTGATACATTCCAATATCATTTGAATAATTCCAGAAACGTACAAAGTAAAAATACATAGCTATGGCCACTTATGTAGTTGAGCAGAATAGCACTCTCCTGAAAAGACAGTGACAAGAACATTCAGCAATTTTTGAAATTACTTTTCAAGACTTCAGAAATTAGTCTTCTAAAGTACTTGCAGTCCACTCTACAGAACTGAATAAACAAGATAAAGAATTGGGTTTTTTTTAGTTTAAACAATTTATTTTTCCACCCAGGCAGAAGTTCCTTTCACTTTTACCTTGTTGTTAATACACTGTTCACTTGTTTGGCTGTATTTTAACTTGAAATGAAACAACGAAACTAAAATTCTCGACTTGTTTTTATATATTTTGATTTTCAAGGTCTACTGGACACATACTTCATTTATATTTTTCTCTGTGGTATGTATCACTGCGTTGTCATATTCCTAACGCAGAAAAGTAACTAGAAAACCCAAACAGCTTTGCAGTCTGGCAGCTGGGAAGCTGTATCTCAAACCCTTTCTGCTTCTACCACTTATCTTTTCAGGACCCGGCTAGCTTCATCTCCTGAGCATGCCCTGTGTGTCTGATTTTCCCTGGATAACAGCGCGAGTCAGTGTGTGTACCCCAGCCTTCACCCCCCCACACTACCTATGTAGTTTCTGACCTAGGATCATTACATCTGGCAGAGGATTCATCTGCCTGTGACTCACTGACTAGACAACAGATTACCTTTAAGCAATACTTTGCAGACAAACAACATACCTATAGATTAGCTCCCTGATTTTGAGTAGAACTACAGTCTTTGTTTCAATTCCTCTGCATATTTTAATTCACTATTAAAAAAAAATTAAGAGGTGCCTATTTCGCGGCAAAAGAGGTGTTACACATACCACATTTGCTTGCACTGTGGTCAACAGATCCAAACCAAGATGAGGGCACTAGTGTATCAGAAAGTGCATTAACACAAAAAACCCCTCCCAGACAAAATCTTATGCACCCCTAAGTCAACATCTACCCATGCAGAACTCTCGAGTGCAGCAGATGCCTTCCCCTTGCATGTACACTTATCACTGCCTAAAAAGAGCTTTATTAACAAAGCACCTACACAAAACAGTTGCAATTACTTAAAGAAATAAACCCCATCTTTTCCTTCAGTCAAATCCTAAACACACAGCACAGGAAAAAGTACCAAAATGCCCATTCTTCAGAAGCAGAGCTAAAGCACCGAATCATTCTGCAGATGGGTGCACAGCATAAACTGATCAGCTGATGCTCAGTGCAGTACCTTTATAAATAACATGCCAGCTTTCCCTGCCTTCCTCCGTCCAAAATAACGTTAATGACGACACTGTAATCAGCTTGTGAGCACATATAAACACCACCCTTAGCAACATGAACCTTCCAAAGAGATGACACAAACTGAATTCGGTAGATCTTTTATTACTCTTTCAATATACATTAGAGGGAGAGGTAGACTAGGAAGAAACTACATACACATATTTACTTACAGTCATATTTTTTTTTACTGTCTCAAATTCAGCTACTTTTTCCTCAATAATGTCACCTTGACAGATGACTCATGGTTACGTACCCTAGCTTTGGCATTAACTAATAGCAATTTCCTGTACCACCTCACATCATTTCAAAGATCCCACAAATGATGATCAGAACTAAGAACTCTAACATTTCACCTACAAACCACTTAGATATTTTCACAGAGATAACTGTATTTTAGAAAAAAATAATGTGACTTGTATGGGAATGCTATAAATCAAATTATTTAAATAAGTCACCAATACGAACATGAAAAAGGTTGACTGACTTCGCAGTCTTACACATCCAGTACAAACCCGCCCTAGCTCAACAGCAATAGTCAGGGATGTTAGAATTCAAGAATGATTAGGAATTCATGAATGGAATAGGAAACACAAGCATTACTATGTCATACCATTATTCTGCTGAGCACTCACAATTCTGAAAACTGCCTGAAGTTCACTGAAAATAGTGGGAAAAGTTATTTCAGAGTAATAAAAGATACCACAAAAGACAATATGGATGATCAATAGTTTTCATATACTATTGGCTAAAACACTTTAGCCTTTAGTGAGAGCGCGAGAAAACAGCGACAAATGGAGGCAAAGATGTAAGAGACTAAAAAGACAAGCAAAATGTGAAAAGGAGATGGTTATTCTCCACCTCTCACAAACACAGGAATTAGGACATGTATCTAATACCTGAAAATTTTATTACAGAATAAAAGAAGTTTTCCTTGTTCTACAAACACTGTTATAACTAAGTTGTGAAACATATTGCTAGAGGATATTGAGCAGGCTGAAAGCACAAATGAACTCAAAAGATTAAACCAAACTCTGGTAGAGAACTCCATTAGCTTCTATAAAGCATGGTGACCTATTTTTTACAACCTTGTTCTCAGGAAAACCTAAACCATTTTCTACCAGCAGCAAAGAAGTTACTAGGAAGGGAAAACAAACAAACAAACAAAACCAACCCCAACTAACAGTCTACATTTACCTTGTCTTTTATATTCTTTCCTTGATCATCCATTACTGACAACTAGCCCACACAGTCCGGTGTGTATACTCCTATGAACCAGAAATATTCTAAACCAGCAATTGCATCCAGGATGCCAGATTTTCAGTCACATTGCAAAAGTCAAAATTTACAAGCAAGACATGAAAATTTTAAAAAAGTATCACGTGTATTTAATTTAATGGTTCATCTGGCTTATACTTTCCATACATTTGCAACTTGATGCAGATACAGATAGTTTTTGTACTTCGGGTTGCATTGTCAATACAGGTACCTACCATGTACAAGAAAAGACTGAGGCATTTTAATTTTTCTGATGTTAAGACAGCTCATTTGAAAGTGCAAGTAAAACATTATCTATGGTTTTGTACTACCTGACAGACATTGTACAAGCTATGATTGCTGTTATTTCAAACTTTTGTATTTGATTGGCATGTTGAAAAATGAGCCAGTTCAGATATTTCAAGGTTACCTGTCAGACATGACTGAGACTGCAACATTTTTCTTGCATAGCTTTTCCCTGGATTTTGGCGTTTTGGAATTTCTTTTTATATTCAGTATTTCTATTCCTCCTCTTTGTTTGCATCTTGAAAATATGAAGATTGATGGATAACAAAAATATACAGGAGAGGAAACAAAAAATGTATCACAGTTCTATTCCTACAGTGGTTACTAAACAAGTCAAATATATATAATTTGAAATCCTAATGATCAGGTATATAGCATCATATCTGAATGCTCATCATCTCCCTTTCCTTTCCTGTTTTTCTTATTTTACTATCCAGGACTAAGTGATGTTTCAGCTGTACTGTACTGAATTGTCAACAGTCAAGTTGTCGTTTCAATTCACAGAACTAGTTCAGTGCAAACTGTATTTTATTAGTATTTCCACAACACACTGCACTGCAAGCATGAGTGTGAGCATTAGTCACACCATAGTTACTTGCTGTTGCAGCAAGTTACACTTGTTCCACGAATTTTTTTCCCAGTTCTGCATTTTCTCCAACCACTTGTATTCTATTATTTAATGTATTTTTACGTTTTACTTCTGATGCTTTGCATATATTAATTTCACTTACACATTTTGCACTGTAATAACAGCTTTTCTCCTACATCATGCCCCAATCATTCTTCTTTTCAAGTCCATCCTTTTAATTTAGCAAGTCCCAGTTTGTGACTCAAACTTTCAATCCATCTTCTTTTCCCCATTCACAGAATAGGAAGTGAACTTACTCTTTCTTTTTACATCCTTATTGCCCCTCAAGTAACTATGGAAATGAACAAGTGCACTAATGTTAATCTCACAAATACATAACTAGTTTTGCTCAAACTTTTAATATTCTCAAGTTAGGTAAACACACGACACAACATATAGAGTAAGTTTCAAAATGTTTTCAGAAAATATCAGCATGCCAAATCCTATTTCGAACTTCTAGCTCAGATATAACACATGCAATACCATAGTTTTCTATGGCTGCAGGAGTACGAATTTCCACTGTTTCCAGTGTCTACAAAGTAGCTCAAAGGCAAAGAAAATATATCTGTTATTATATGCCTCTAATAAAACTATCAAACATTTTTTCTGTTATAAAGGTATCACTTTCTGAAGATAAATGTTTTGGCTGAATTTTTTTTCAATGGTTCCATGTGTCAAGTCAAGTTTGGAAGGAAAAATAAATAAAATAAAATTAACCAAGACAGTTTTGCCATTTGCAAGGACTATTATTATTTAAAAAAGAAAAAAAAAATGCTGTCCCATCCTCAACTTTGAAAATCTGTAGTCACTAAACTGCTCTAGCATCCTCCTGTCTGGTATATGAACTTCAAATTCTTCCGGTGTTGACCTTCTGCCAAGAACATCCTTTTTACAGTCCCTGAGAAAGTCCATTCACCTTTATTTACAGAGCACAGAAGCCTTAAGAAAAAAAATAATTCCACAACTTTTAAACAGAGGCAAACTTTAGCAATTTGCCTTAAGAATTCTATCTTCACTTGCCCTATACACTGAAACAATTCTTGGCATCTAGTAGTAATAGCATGGATCTTTCTGTAAAGAATGCTCTCCAGAGAGGCAAAAAGCAAAAGGGAGTTGTCAAATTTGAACACAGTAGGAATAACAGCTAAGCAGAAAGCAAGCATGTTGGAGAGGCCAAGATGAGGGGAATAGCGGGGTAAGTGAGGACTGAGAATGAGAAGACGTGAGCGGCGAAGTAAGACTTGCTAGGTGAGAAGAACGTGCCTGAGAACATTATTGGAGGAGATGAGCCACCAGAAAAGCCTGTGGCAAGGCAAAACATTCTGATTTAACTCCAGAATATACAAAGACTAGTAAAAATACACTACAGTTGCTGTTTTCTCTGACGATCATTTTTTGCACTTTAAGTTTTCATAGTGTCTTAAAGATTTCAACATTGAAAAAAAAGCAAAATACTTGCCTTACCCTAAAGAATCCAAAAACATATTATAGTAGATATCCATGTGTTGAGATCAGAGTAGAGTTCTCTTTATTTTCCTTTTGCCTTATGCAAGCACAAGGAGATCATCATGAGTGTTGAGTAGCCCAATAGGCAGTTAAGCACCACAGAGTGACTTCTCCCCCGCATGGGACAGGTGAAAAGAAAAGCATGAGTAAAAAGCAAGAAAAGTTGTAGGTTGATACAAAAATTGTTTAACAAACAAAGGAGAAGCAGAAGAAGAGAGAAACAAAACAAAAGCCAATTGCTCACCACCTCCCACAGGCAGATCTATGCCCAGACAGCGCCCAGGCAAAAGCTGGGTAAGCTCTCTAATCCCCCGTCCTCTCCGTTTTATTGCTGAGCACGCCATTCAATGGCACGGAGTATCTGTGGTTAGTTTGGGTCATCTGTCTGGTTGTGTCCCCTCTCAACATCTTGTGCACAGCCCGGTCACTGCAGGGGACAGACACAGGACAGAGTGAGAAACAGAGAAGGCCTTGACGCTGTGCAAACACTGTTCAGCAAGAGCTAAACATTAGTGTGTTATCAACACTGTTTTGGTCACAAGGAACACAGCACCATACCAGCTGCTATGAAGAAGATTAACTCCATCCCAGCCAGACCCAGTACAATGAGAAAACTAAAGAAAAATACATGCTTTCCACACAGGAAATAAGTGCTGGATCTTTAAAAAGCACAGGGTGCCTGTTCATTGGAAAAGTTTCACTCCCAAATGTCTGACTGTCAAATCATTTCCAACTGGACCTACACAGTCGTCGGTGCTTTTGACTAATCTAACAAGTGCCTAATATTTTTCCTGAATAACAAAAAAACCTCTTTCTTAGTCCAGTTATATGATGACACGTATCACAGTACTTGCCATAGAACACATCAGAGGAACTCTTTAATAAACTACAAGACACGACTGTAGTACTTCAATATAGATTCTGGAAACAATCTTCAGACCAGCGTGCAGAAGGAAACTTCCCTGGAAGGAAGTTATCCCATAACTGTTTAGTGCAATCATTCCAGCTCCCTTGCCTGAAGCACAAACCTCTCAACATTGTCAGAAATAAGATATGGTAATCACTAATCCAGGGCAGTGTAAGACCCAAAGACTGATTAAGTGGCAAGTCCCACTTGCATTAAACAAAGCTGTCAAATAAATAGGTTTTGAGATAAATACAGTGGGCTTTGCATAGGCTTACTAGGGGATAGAGATAATTAAGAACACTAAATTAAATACAGAGTACAGAGACTAAATAAAGTTTTTAGTTCCTCAGAGAAGGTCTGAGAGAAACAATGCTTGAAACAGGAGGAGTCTAATGAAAAGATTTTCAGATTTTTATATAAACTCTAGAGAAGTTTCAGAATACATTATACAATTCAGAACAAAAGAACATAAGAAATTTCAACTTCTGCTCTCCAACAACATAACGTGAAAATGACGTTTGGTGAGAGTCTGATGTTCAGCTCCAATGTTCCTAATTTCTACCAAATAGTTGGTATCCCACAAGCCATTAAGTGTGATAGGATTGGGGAGGAAGAAATATTGCCATTTTGACTGCTACAGGTATATCGTAGTTAGGAATGTAGCAAAAGAAACCTCTGTGCTTCACTTAATCCCAGTTCTAAAAACAGTCAACAGTCAGATGTAACCTTCTCCTAGACCTCTTATATAGACACGAAACTTGTGAAATAATGTGAATAGTTTATGGTCGGACAGCAAGACAAAAGGCTTTTAAAGAAAGAAATTAAAATAAGAGAAGTCATTTACAGGTAGTTTTTATCCCTCTCCTTCAACTTGAAAGCAACTGCTACATATCTGGAAAGGTAGAAAGTGTTTCAAATGTATGTTCAGCCTTTAGCACAAGACAACCCTTGTCATAACAGGATCTAGTGCTTCTACCATAAGAAACAAAAATACTTTTCAAAGAGTTCTTTTCAAGTCACTATGCGATCAATTATCACACACACCAATTAAATGTGGTACTACAAGCTTACCAGTATGTGAGCTCACTAGGTTTTACTTGGCCTACTGAGGCTAAGATCTAAGAAAGTGAAGTACTAGGTTTTCTAGGTTTACATTTGAAGTTTGGAGATTAATATAAAAGCATTCCTTTTCAATCGTTAACAGAGACACCATCTGAGAAAAGTCAAAGGAGAGAGATTCAAGTGGCATGCTGTGACTCTTATTTTCTCTCTTTTAATCCTCTTTATCCTCTGCCCATTTCCAGCTTCAATTTGCTTACGACAGGCAAATTAGTGAGGAACTGGAGAAGCACTGAGGAAGGTTCATACATGAACATGCTTACACATATACAGTAGTGCCCATGTACAGGACACACTGAATAGTTCTCAGGATCTATCCCTAAATCTTGCATTTTTCAAAACGTTTCATACAGGTTAAGCACTATACTGCAATCCATACAGTAAGACTCAGCTACTCCACATTAGCCTTGATTTAGAATAACATGCTATATGAACAGTAAAACAAAGCAGCAAATGTACATTTTAAAACACAGGAATTTCATCTTTATGTGAGTATATTTTCCTGTGCACAGATTTCTATGAAGACAAGATGCAGATAATGAAAATATTTCCGTGCACTCACCTACACAACCATATTCTCTTACAAACATTTTAGAACACAAGTCCCAAGGGAAAAGATCATCTATCACTAGGAAACATTATTCCATCTGGTGGTTTCACAGACACAAAGAGAATTCCTATGTATTAAAAAAAAAAAATGACCATTTATGACACCGCATGAGCTGGGGTACTAAAAAGACCACAACATTTCATACAGTAGTTTCTGTTATGATTGGTCTATGAAATACATATTTAATGTAGCTGTTGATTGACATCAGTTTTAATATTTGCCTGCTATTGGAGATAACCGATCCATTTGATCTCTGTAACTGCATCTTATTCCACACTGATATCCTTTATTTTTTTAAATGAAGTTGAAAATAGGGCACTGTACGACTTGCCAATGGTAAAAATGCACAGCTTAAAAAAAGGGATGTTCTATAGGTTTAACACATGATTAAAAAACAGAACACCTAAAAGACACAACTTCTAAGAGATTAATGCAGAAGATATAGAACTGGATATATTAGTTCAGATAAGATGGAAGTAAACATAAGCAATTAATATTACTTATAAATAACTTATTACTTACAATATTGAATAAATGAACCATACAAATGGCTAAAATAAAGACATTCAGAAGGAAAATTTTACCTTCTTCAAAACAAAAATGATTTCAATATCAACAGGTCTGATCATTAATAGAAACAGAGACAGTTGTACTACCAGTAACATCCAGTACTGAACACCACTGCAAATGCAAACTAAAAGGAAAGAACTAAAATAAATATTGTCAAAAGAAAGGACAGGTGATGAAGTTAACTCTTATCTCAGCCACTCCACACTCCACAGCCCACAATTCCACACAATCTTCATTCTTCAAAAAGTTCTGAGCAGATTTACTTTTCTCAGGCTACCCCCTCTCCATGTCCCACACGTGTACTTTCTTCGCCTTCCACTGATCTTCACACTCCTCTTTTTGTTGCAACATAATGCCATACAGCCTAATATTATCCAACTGTGAGAGTCCCTAATTAGCGTGGCTTTATCTGCATAGCATGTTAGAGAAAGGAGTTTTTAAATCTTTAGACTACTCATACCCTAGACATATTATGCTCTTCTATTATTTCCTTTCACTTAGCAGAACCACAGAAGTTGTTGCTGGGCTACTTCCTCAATAAAAACACTCCTGTGTCTGTTGTTCACTTCTAACGAAGCTGTAGCAGACACTGAAGATGACGCAGATCCATTACTTTCCAGTGATATATGTGTCTTAGAAGTGTGCTTTTTTTTTGCTATGAACATACTTAGATCTATGTAATATGACATATGTAACTAAATATACAGATAAATTTCAAAGGCTCTTTTCTTTCTGTAACATCACACACTTAAGGTGCAGAAACTGCTGAAGAAATGACACCTGCCACCCTTGTTGCTCCCTCCAGGTGCAACTGTGTTTGTAAGCACAATCCTCTAGAGCTGAAGAAGTCAGCAAAATGACAGTTTCCAGATCGCCCATCACGCTGCGGGCTGGTTCATCATTCTGGATGAACACATGCACTAACAGAATCACATGCAGTCATCAACTCACTCTCCCTTTTGCCTGCCAGCAGCATTTAGGCCCTGGTTCTCATTAGGTTGTCTACTGCAATAAAAATTGCTATAAAGACTTTATCCAGAAGATTAGGAGTTAAAAAAAAAAAGCTAATCTATTTTTAAAAATAAACACAGTTTTCATATCCACACGATGTACAAAGAGCCAATCTCAGCCAATCTGCTTTGAAATACTACTGCCTCCATCCTACAAAAGGAGATAAAATTAATTAAAACCTCACCAATCGAAAATGTCTAAGGGACATGAACTAGCCTAGCATTTCTCCTACTCCTAAAGTCCTTTTTTCTCCCCTGCAAAGAGCAAACGATGGGTGGTCCAGCTGCACTGTAGCTCTTTGGATGCAGGGAGCATAGCAGCCCCCGAAATCACAGAACCAGTAAGTTTTTGATTGATACACAAAACATTACCTCTCTTCAAGAAAAGAAAAGAAAAAAAAGACCCACCTGCTCCAGGGCGAATGCCACCAACTGTGCATTATCACATCTTTGTACTGCACGATCCTGTACTGCTCCGGCCTAGACTTACAGAATTTAAGTCCTCCAGCACAGGGAACATGTTACGTGTTTGAAACAGGTCTTCTACTGTACAGCACTATATCAAATAATACTGACATAAATACAACAGAAAAAGCTCTGCTTCATTTAGTCACGCCCTCTCACTGGAAGTCACTGGTTCAATTAGAAACTCCCTCTCTCTTTTCTGACCCGCTTTCATCCTCCCACGTTGCTTTCATTATTGTCCTCTCTCCTTTCCAATCCCCAAAAAGAGAAAATCACAGAACCACATCTGCAATTGCAATACAGCTTTCACCGTATCAGTAAATTGACTCACTTCTAATCAACTTACGGAAGCAAACAAAATCACTCCCTTACACTAGTCTACCTACATTTGGAAAAAAATTTCTTCCAGTAAATCACTGTACTTGTACATGATTCTAAAAATCTAAAGTCCAATTGTCCAAAATGAACAATTTTAATCCAGACAGAACTCACATACTCTGCCACACTAAGGCAAGAAAGTCTGTAATGACATCTTATTTAAGAACAAGAAAGTGCCCGAACATATATCTGGACATATGTTTTCTCTGCTTTTGCTTTAGATACCTGCTGCAAGAAGCTACAGTAGTCCAAAGATCTCAGGTATACTAAAGAACATGAGAACAAGATATTACCAACTGAAAACACGCCATGAAAATGTTAGAATGGTGCAGAATGGGAGACATATCAACAAAAATTACTCAGTTCATTAAGATTCCTTTATACTCACATGCTATGATTTCTTTTTGATTGACTCCCTAATAATGTTGGTTGAGATGTTCAGCGGAAACTACAGATTTGCACACACTTACCTTAGCAACTGAAAGAGTTATCAGCTTGAAAAATCAGCATGCCAACAGAACCTCAGTCCCTAAAACATAATATAATTGGGCTCAGCTATCGTAACTGCATAGGGAATGTACACTATAAGGCTCATTAGTTTTATCTTCATCCACTCAAACCAAAAAAGAGTGACTGTTGGGGGGTAGGGGGGGAGAGAACAACTGCACACAGTTCACAAAATTGGCTACTAAAGTAACTGTAAATTGCTAATACATAAAATACAGTCTGAAGTATGCTTCCACACATGACGTCCCACATTCACAGCATTCAGTGACAACCACTTTACTCAGTGGATGATTATTAGGATTATTCTTGTCCATCTAGCACAGTAAATTTCCCCCTGGATGTCACCTTGCACATCACAAACAGGTATTTTGTAAGTGAACTTGACTTTAATTTTCTATGAAAGTGATTCCATTTCCACTACTCAACCATAATTTAAGTACCAGCAAGCCTTTAAAAAACAAACACATACCATTTCTTTTAATAAATTAAATTTCTAAATATGGCAAGAACAGAGCTATTGAGTAATAAAGCACTGCTTTTTACAGTTACCACCTGCCCATCACTGCAAATAAGACTCAGTCTGAAGAAGGATTTTTTTTAGATGCATGAGGAATCAACTTTAATAAATCTACCAAATGTTGCTTCTGTTGCCTGATTATTTGACAAAGTCACAAACTAGACACAACATGAGACTTTTTAGACCACCTTCCTGGCAATATAGGACCGCTCCACTATACTATAGCATCTGAGGATTTTCTCAACCTTGCTTTCAATGACTGAACGTCTGCAGGGTTCAGATACCTTCCGTCCTTGACTGGAAGATAAGCACTCATGCTCTGTGCAAAAGGCAACTTTAAAAAAAAAAAAGTGAATTAAAAAAACCACCAAAACTTAAGTTCAAGTTTTTTCTTTGAACTGTCACTGTTCACTGTAATGCCAAAAATACATAATGGAAGCAGAAATTGTGAAAAATTTTGCAAATAAGTGGTGAAGAACCATACTGAACTTGCAAAGGAGGAAGATTCTCAAAAAGCCAGCCTAACCTCACTAACCATAAAAGCAAATATGTATTTCTTTTGAACACCTCTTAAAGAGGTAACAGGGTCTTGACAGGGATAGTCCCTGGTCAGCTCAAAACTTCTAACCACTGCTCTATTAAAGTAATAGGTTAATCACTCTTCCATGTGCTTTTCCTTACTCTATATCCACATAAACACAGAAGCTCCATTACTACGGCGACTGCTTCCTACCAGCATGAAATCAAGGAAGAACATACTTATCTGTCTCTAAGAGGCTTACTGTCCTGCTCCAGGCTCCTCAACCAGCTTCCCCTGCACCACCTGCAGAGCCCAGACCTTCAGAGGGAGCCTTCAGTCTGTCACACCACTAATACACTGGGAAGCAGGAGAGGGGGAAACCAGTGTTTTTGGTGGCAGAAAGCTGTTTGGTCACCTCAGCAAATTCAACTTTAACAGAAGTCAAAAAAGATTGCACAGAAGGAGCAGCTAAGCTTGTCTTCTCCTGCATTCTAGCAAGCCTGTAACTCTCATGGGAAAGAACTGTATATAAGAAAAAAAAAAAAAACAGAACCCCTCTGTAAGGAAAATGACTTGCAAAAAGCAAGTCTTAAGCATAATTAAGAGATCTTACCAGCATCTTTTGTAAAAGTTCAGCTTAGGATAGTTATAAGACTGTCACTCCAAATGCAGTCAGAACTTAACGCAAAGTAACAGCTAAGTATACTAACATCTCCAAGGTTTAAGCAGACTGGCTCTGACAAGCCTTGCTGTGACAGTTTAAGTCACCACTCTCTAGAGCAGAGAGTGCCTCTCCCACCACTCTCCTAGATCAGAGTAGGCAAACGTGTCTGTGTCCCAGCCGCTCCAGTTCACAGTTGGACTATGGCTTCACAGGCAGCTGAGCTGATTTGTCACCACCAGACACAGGTCCTGCCTGCCAGCTTCCCTCTGGCTACGCCGACCTACCCTTACACACCAACCTCCAGCACTTCTCAGACCTTTCCACAGGTAGATTCAAATCAGTAACTCAGAACAAAAATAATCTTTTGGGGGAGAAGGGGAATGAAAGGAAGAAAGGAAAGGGAATTTTATTGATGCAGTCATGAACCCAGTGAGTGCCAGCGCCACCACAACGCAATCGACCGGAGCACTTAGAGGAGAATGACCTTCCACTTAGGCAGCAGCGCACTATTAGAAATCTGGTGCATCCGTAGCTTCAGCTGAGACCCACTTCACTGTATTTTAAGTAATGTAATAATAATAAAACCCCAACAATTCAAACTTTCCCTTTACTGTTCTTGTTTTACGAACTGTAAGCTCTGACAGGAATACCATATATAGTGCTTATCCCACCAAAGCAAAATTTCAAGAGGCATTTTAAAGAATCTTCATAATTTTTATACTTCTGAAAAACACCCTCAGGAAATGGGGATGATTCCATATCATCTCCTTCCTCCAGAAACTCAGTCACTTGAGTTAACTTTTTGTATTTTATAATTTTGTTTAACACAGTATTATTACAGTCTGTACCCTGTCCTTTCATTCCCTTTCTTCCTCCAACTTCCATGCTGCTGTAATCCTTCAACATGCAAAACAGAAGCAGCTCCTTATATCCATTAAAAGGAAACTGCTGGAATTATATATACTTACTTCTATGCGACTATGTCTCATCCACTGATTCTAGACTTGTAAAACAATTCACAAATGATATCAGTATGTAAGCAGAGGACAGGTTATCAGCTCATAAGCAGGTTTCCATGCAAACAGTATTTTTCCAAATTGGCAAATAAAGTTAATCTCTTCAGTAGACAAAAAACCTGTGAATATATATATTTTTATCAGTCATATTTGGCACCTGTTTTACAAAATTACAGGTTTTCCTAGATTTCAGGTGTGTTCTTATTGCACCACTCAGGAATTTTGGTTACACTAACATTAACTGGGTGCAGCTGCAAGATGAGCTGTCAGTATCCTAGAATTAATCAATCTCAAGTACATTGTTTTGTAATTAAGCTTAAGAATACATCATCCCATGAAAATAAAAACAGCAGCAATAAACACACATCCCAGAAAAGAGAGAGAATTAGAAGGCTCTTTTTCAACTTTCTAGGACAGCTAAATCATCTGGAGGCCATTCTTCATTGTCAATCTTTTTCAACGAGGTTGTGGTAACAGTCTGTAACTGGAGAGCATTTTATATAAGCAAACTATTCTTACATTTTTAAAGTCACATAAGTAGAAAGCAAAATTAGGTGATACTCCCTCTGCAGTTTACAAACCTATGTTTTAATAAAAACATAAAAGATTTAAAAGATTCAAGAGCTTTGGATCTTTTTTTGTTGCTGTTGATTCGATTGATAGGTAAATTATTTCTGTGTTTCTAGGAGAGTATTTTATACTTCAGCTACAGCCCAGGCAATAATTAGAGCATCGCCACACAGGACAGACACAGAAATTCAGATTTCCATTTAACAAATACTTGGCTATTGAAAGAGGAAAATAGGGTAAGTATAACAAGTATATTACTGCTTAAATTATGTAAGCCAGAAGTTCCTTTCAATTACTGCTATTTTTAATTGCAAAAATAAAAAATTTAGAAACAAAATTTCTAGAGAAACATAAATTTCCACAATGCCTATCATCAAATACAATAATACTTTTAATAACTGTTGTGGTAAATGGGTCAATGAACCCTGAACAAGATAATTAAACAGACACTGCGAAAACACACTTTTACTCGTCCTTATCACAGTACATTTACAACAACCATATGAAAAGATTAGATTACGTGTTTGAGATGTCAGCAGGCTAACACCTTATCATCCTTTGTTCTGGTATTACAGCATTACGGTTCTTCTTACATAGTTACACATACTCCTATCATGCCCAAATAGCTTTTATGAGGCATTTTTCATAAGAAAAAACACCCTGCAGAGCACAAATGCAAAGCAGTTATTATTGTCCATTTTTTAAAATGGAAATTGTGTGAATCATACTTAATTCAAGTAGGCCTGCTTTTCAGGTTTGTCAAGTTTAAACTCCACACAGATGCAAATTACTGGTAAAACTTCTCCCTGCATTTTAATGAGGTACCTGATAAACTATGAAGCCAACTTGAAAACAAGAATGTTTCTGAGACAAATTTAACTTGACCTAGGTATTAAGGAGCTAGTATTTTAAAAGAAAGTATTACCCAACAGCACTTAACTTCTGCATGATCTTGAACCTGTGACTGCTACAACACTAGCTTCCCAGAATAACGCCTGCGCTGGCACAAATTTTTGTGTAAGGATTTTGCTGCATGATAAGCGTGCCTAAGCAGTGTTGCGAAGGCTCCTGACTGCTGAGCTCTGAACCCAACCTCTTTTCAAAACATTCTCTCATCTTTTCAAGTACATTCGGGCCAGTAAAGTAAATTGTCAAGTGTTCTGAAGTACTAAACGATCAAATTTAAGAAGTCATTTCAGTGAACAGCTGCCATCGTCTCACTCATATCTTGACTGGTTTCAAACTGATTGCCAACACAGGACTACCGCGAGCGTAGCGTGTGGAACATGCTCATGGATAGGGAGATTTCCTTTCTGCAATTCCTGCTTCAAACAGGGCAGACTGAGCTCCCCAAGAAAAATGGGAAAATCACAGACACATGCAATCATTAAGGTTCAGCAATCAGATAGATAAGCTGAACTCCTGAATTAAAATGTGCAGCCAAGATAAACTACCAAAGAAAGTCTCAGCCTAAAGAAAATCGTGAGAAGATCTGCATTACAAGTTACAACTTCAGAGTTTGGCGTTTTAGAAAGACGGTATCTTTTCTTCCAAGGTATTAATGCATTCTGGAAAATACGGACATGCTAATGTGTCCACAGAGTAGGCTTAGCATGCTACTAACAGTTAATACTCCTTCATTCCTTTAGTTTTCCAGTTTACTAAAAAATTAAGCTTATGTTATAAATTGATTAGCCAACCTTGCCATAACTTTGGAACCCATAAATCAGTTCTAACTAAGTTTAAAAAGAAAATAATTTTAAAAGACAATCAAGTTGCTATGAGTTTTATGAAAACTGGAGGCTGGACAGACATTTCCAAAACACTGATGTCATTGAAAAAGACAAGCAGAACTTGGAAATTACGTACTGTTTCACAGCTGGTCACTTCGCATATGCCATTTGGATAGATAGTAGGTATATGCCTTAGCTATACAACAGCTACACTTTGCCCATTAGGGATGAAGGAACTCATTGGTACTGTCCCGTAAACTTTCCCCACTATATAGGGCACAAATGTATAGGAAACACAAGTTCTTTAGTCCTAGTGTTTACAGAATAACTTGGAGACCACAAAAAACCCTGTTACTTGACAATAGCATATGCAAAATGCAGTCTAACCAAATGAAGAAAACTCAGAATGCCAATTTGGAACTGCTTAAATTATCTTGTATCATTATGGGAAAGTTTAAATGCTGTTTTAACAGCATTCACACATATAGAATAAAATATCAGCATTTCATCTTACAAGTCTTTTCAATTTGTTATCTACATGCGATTCACCCAAGCATAAGAAATATAGAAACCAACTGTTTGCTCTACAGTCCGGTTGTAAACAGAGAGCCTCCAGAATTTCTAATGACGATAATAAATTACGAAACACAACTTAACTGTTGAGTTACACACAATTTCAGGGCCCTTGTCTTAAGTGGATTTTTAAACAAAAAAAACCCCATGAGTTGCATACTAAATTTACTTATGACTATAAACCTCTTCGAACAGGTATCAAATTATGTTATCTTTACTAGCCTGAAGAAAGCCTAATAAAACATTCTGGCAATTTAAAGATAAACACCAGAAAAGTATTTCACTGTATAGCTTTTTTTTTAATTAAAAAAATTTCCCCAGTGGTCCACAGGTTGTTGTAATAATTTAGTGTGCCGGATTACCTACCATATTAGCTCAGATGATGTCTAGCTCTTTAAATAGATGGTATTGCTATGGGGACAGAGGAAGAACTGCTGGACTGTTTCTATGACAAGAAGGGCAGTGGGAGAAGTGAAATGTGAGCAGCAGGTTTGGAAGCCTGAGGTATTTTTCACTTCTGTTTTGTATTTTTTCCATATACACAGGAAACTCCCTTGGGGGGAGAAAGACCAACTTCCCTACAGCTAAATACAAGAACATGTGTCAAACATAAAAGCCATTCAGTGTTTTCATACCTTAACAAAAAAAAAAATAAAAATCAAAATTAAAGAATCGGACAAAAACTTCAACACTGAGGTAGCAAAATCTGATTTTCCTGCCTCTGAAATTTCTTCAGACAACAAAGTCTTTGCAGTAGTAGAAAATTCAAAAGAATCAAGAGACAAAAGAAGATTAGGTTGCCTCTACACACATCATCATCTCCCTTCATATTCAGAGAGTCCATCCTCTTCCCCAGCCCCGGAGTACCATCTATCCATTTCCCTCCACTTCCTTTTGCTGCTGGAAAGCAAGTGAGGCAATGGTGAAGAAGGGGGTCAGAGTTAAGACAGCACACTCAGAGGTGGAAGGTCTTCTGCTCCCATTACTAGCAGACGCAGGGGCTCCAGCAATCCATTTGTCCATCTCCAACAGCAGGCTTAATGGAGAGCTGAGGGAGAGTAAGAACTAGACAAGTCTAAAAGGTACTTCCCCTGCACATTCTCCTGTTCGTGACTATTGCCAGTTCAGGGGATTTCTGAGCCCAATGCTCATGGCAGGAATGAACATAGCTTTTATTAGTAACTGGACCTCACACGGTACAAGCATACTGTAGATATGCGCACAACAAACATGCTATATGCTTCGGAGACCAGTGGGGCAGAGAAGAGACCTGTTCTGCTGTAGAACAGGGCTACACTAGATGTGCAAGGGAATCCCAAGGCAACTTGGCATCATCAGTACAATCAGCCCCAAAGGGTCATCCCACTCCAGAACTAAAATTCAGTTTCAACACATCAGCAAAGCCAGTTTCATACTGGAGTGACATTTGAAAAGCCTTCAAATCTTCCAGCTCAGAAGCCGCAGACGCTGACCACTGACCTGAGTGCTGCAACAGAATGCCACAGCTGTCTGAAGGTATGCACAGAAAGCCAGCCGTCAGGAGTGGTATGATAATACAAATGCTTATTAACAAAATTACCTACAAACAGTAAGGGAAAGCATAATGAATCTCTACTAGTCATATATTTGCTTTTCAGAAAGATAATTTAAATAAAGAGAGAATACAGTTTAAAAAAAAAATTAAAAAGAAGCTGCAGATCCAGCTAAGTGTTTTGGGGAGTGGGTGGGGGGTTGTTTTGTTTGTTTGTTTTAACGTTTTGTTCCCAAGGAAAGGATTTTCCAGTTTTCCCCAGAGATTGGCAACTACAAAGCACAATGTCCTTTGGGAAATATATCTTCACTAACGACACAGACAATGCCACGACTGGCACCGAACAGCTGCTCAGCTACGCTACTTTTAATAGTTACAGGATCTGGTCAACCATGCCAGCACACCTTGGAACAAACCTAAAGTATACTTACCATCAGGGCACCCCTCTACACATTCCACAAGGAGTACAGAGGGGTCCCGAGAGCTCCAGTTATCCTGACTGGTTTTGCAATGAAAACCAACACAGTCCCATCCTTTCAAGTATACTAGAGCCTCTATTAAAAGGGCTTCCTGAACTCGCATGCCACCCAACAGATAGTTTGCAAGCAGTATGAGTTACAGTTGAATACAGGCTACTTACAGGAACGATACTGTGCCAAGACCCAGAGCACTTTGAACTCAGAGTCCTCAATAAGATGTTTCTAACAGCTACTATTAACTGTAGACACTGTAGAAAATAAAGAAATCAAGAGGACTGAGACAGAAAGGCAAAAGCAAGTGGACAAAGCAATAAGCGGCCCCAGGCAGAAGAAAATGTAGTGGATTCCATTACAGATAATTTGGCAAAGGAGAAGCTGATAAATGACTCAACTCTTAGGAGAACAGCATGAAGTTACTTCTGGCTTCCAAGACAGAAATTAAGAAAGCAGCTGAAAAAAGGAAGAGGCCACAGACAGAAGGAGCAATGAAGATCTGGGACAAAGCTTAAGTGTTCACTTCCTGTTTCTCCAACTACAGTCCAGTGTTGCAAGACTGAATGTTTGAAGGTTCCTTTTACCAAAGGAGAAAGGTCGCACACATTGAGCCTCGCTTGCTGGAACTACTATTCAATTCTGATATCCAAAGGACATGCCTATTTGACTTTTAAAATTTTGTTGGAAAATGAAGGGAGGAGGAGTACTTTAGCTGAAGGGCTACATGAGCTGCTTAACCACTGAGAGTAAGGTGATGCTCACTGTGGGAAAAAAGTGCACCAGTGTTATACATCTACTTCAGGAATATCTTGATGTTAATCCTTCAAATATGTACTCTTTTGTGACATAAAAATAGCAGAGGAGTTCCTGACAAGTGTATCACAAACGAATGAAAATTCCTTCTCTGATGACAACAACAAATGTAGGAGAGAATTATTTCAAACTAGTAGTTTTAAGCCTGTATTAAAACACTCCTGTATGAATACTATTGCTCTAAGGTTCTGAAAAGGTATTAAGAGAAGTAATTCTAATGTCTGTATTCAACCACTGAACCAGGCAAAACAAAAAGTTACAATTTTATGCAGAAAGTTACACACTTTTTTAATCTATCATATGCTAGGAGAAATTTTCTGTATAGCAAATATTAATTCAAGCTGTATAACAAAAAACCTGAAATTTATATGTGTACACCCCTTTTGGGGCAATGCTTATTTACAGAATGTAGCTTTCAAAACCTGTCTCAGCTTTCCTTTGTTTGCTTTCATCACTTCAAAAACAATTATTTCTTCCAGTTCTGTTGCTTTAGAAACAAAGCATGTTACTAAGAACACAGTGTCCTGTTTCTTCACAGCTTTCACTATACTTCCTACAAAACCACTAGCAACAGATTGCAGCCTCTGAATTCATTCAGTGTTCTAATTTATCCATCCCTCTTGGAGTAGCAAAAGGATAACAAAATAGTAATAGCTTCCCGTATGCTTTTAAAATGATGAAGAGGACTGAAACACGTCAAAAGAGAGAAGGGTAGTGA
Organism: Tetrax tetrax; assembly: GCA_009806455.1. NCBI lineage: Eukaryota > Metazoa > Chordata > Aves > Otidiformes > Otididae > Tetrax > Tetrax tetrax. The sequence continues at coordinate 118,759 of WHYT01017041.1, forward strand.
AAGGAAATAACAAAACTCCTCCAAAATAAAGTGACCCTCCACTATGTCTTCTTTCTACCTCTCACAAAATGCATTTCCTGCCTTCACAATAGGATCTTTCTTTCACTTTCCCTACATGACTTAATTTTCTTCATCTTTCTGTATTAATGTTTTGTCTTGTGTTACACAAGATATGTGGGGTTCTTGAATTCTTTAGATTCTATCTTCTCTCCAATCCTCACGAGCTCTTTAGCAGCATATCAGTGCTCATTAGGCGTCAGCTCTCACAATCCAAGACACCTACATGGCTAAGCTCCAAAAAGCAAGGAATAGGGTTTAGACTTGATTTAAAACATACAGTTGTTAGATTATCACATTGGTTGAGTAGTAATCAGTGACTTTCCCATTCTGTAAACAGGGGTGGTGATGCTCTAAGCACACCACAAGCCTAACAGCAAGAATTGAGGGGAAAAGGAACATGACAGATCTAGAGCAAGGAGTAACGCTGTTGGGAGGTGCTCTGAACAAAGGCAAGCGAACACAGACTGCCAGGAGCAAAGAGCATAAGGCTTATACAGAAACTTCACAGGAAAAAAAATGGGGAGAGAAAGTATTCCGCTGTACAACTCTATTTAAAAAAAAAAAAAAAAAAAAAAGCAAAAAAAATGG
>WHYT01017041.1:131841-142808 GCA_009806455.1 Tetrax tetrax
GAAGCAAAACTAATTGAGGACTTATCACAAAAGTCAGGAGAGAACAAGACTGAAAGCAACTAAAATAAAAGAGCCCAACATTATTTTAATATGCTGTATATATAACAAGAGGAAGCAGAAATAACCAGATCTAAGTGGGAATCAGAGGAAAGGAATGTCAAGTAGCAGCTATACACATTTTTCAATTAATGTCAAAACAAAAAAGCAGAAAAATATTAGTTAGGAACGCAATTTGAACACTGGTAGAATAGTACCTTCAATCTTAAAGAAAAAAAAAATAGTAGTATCAGTAGTGAAGGAAATTTTCTGAAACTAGGACAATAAGTAGGACAGTACTGAATACAACAGAGGAAGCATCAAAACTGCCACTAGTAAAATTTATGTTAAGTACCTTAAGCAACAACATCCAGGATTTGAATCCTATGCACCAGGAGCATAGAGGAAAACTTCCAGTAAGTTGTCTCTTATTCTCTACAGACATAATACTCATCACTGCCTAATAACTTCTGGCAAACATAGCCCTGTTGCTTTTGGGGTTTTTTAAGAACTGTTCTAACCCAAAAAGATAAAAAGTTACAAATTTGAACTGACACAATATGACTTTCATGACTATGCAAACTGACAAGTCTAACCAGTCTACAGCTAAGTTTAATTGCTATACAGCAATAAGGTGAAACAGCTAAGAGTCAGTTCAGGTTTTCCAATGGCTTGCTGAGTATCGAACAATCTTTTAAAAAAAAAAAAGTCCAGAAAAACTATCTGGATAAAACACTGTAAAACCACTGGATATATATCCAGAGAGTTATTTATTTTATTTCCATACGGAAATTCAGCCTAGATTCAGGAACACTCACAGAAGGACTGGCTTCAAACTCTGTCTTGACAGGTCCCTTCAGCACATCTTCTACAGTCTCCTTTTTTTACTGCAGCCTCAAAAATGACACTTACATGCAGCAGCTAGTCAAAAAGATGAACAATTATCCATACAACTCAAGAGATCCAATAAAGAGAGTTGTTCTGTACTTCTAGTAGCCTTTAACACTTGCAAATGATAAGAGCCTGGTCCAGTTTTCCTTTTGTACCTTTTGAAGTGTGATATATCACTTCAGCAAGCTAATTGTGAGTAAAACTTCTCAGTAAGACCTTTTTTGAACATTTTTTCATAACAACTACTTTGTTTTGCCCGTTAACTACTGTGAAATACAGGTACTTTGCCCACTGCAAACAAAAATGTAAAAAGTTCAGACACAGCATAGTTCTCACATTTGTTTTAACACAGTTCATAGACTTTTGAGAGTACTGCTATCTAAATGTAAGCACTGCAAACAAATCTTATTTACCGTATTATCAAAACAGGACATGAACCTGGCCAACATTTGTATTATTAATTAAAACAGATATTAGAATAAGTTTTTATGCCTTAACTTTCCTGTTTCTAATTATCTTTATGGCAAACACTTACTTCAGATCTTGAGAACTCCCCATTTTCTACATATTTTCATATCTCTACATAATATTCTTCTATCACTCTTACAGACAAACTAAGAGGCGTGTTCACTTCCATCAGCAACAGCAAAGCAATTAATATTGGAAGCCATTCTTGTAAACTTAGTACTTATATCAAGAACTCTCAAACTTTTACATGATTATTAAGATTCAGTTAGCATCATCTGCGCTGACTGAAAGGGTTTGTCACAATGCAACACACATGCAACAAGCCTCTTCCAAAGAGGAAGAGTGATCCTAAATACTTATTTTAATTAACTGCTCTGCATAGCTTATTATTGAGAGATCTGTAATGCACATGTAAGCAAAACAAACTAAAACCAACATCAGTCATGTAATACTGAAAAAATTGCAATACAAAAGGAAAAGAAAAGAAAAAAAAAAAAACAAACAAGAAACAACACCCCAGGAGTCAGTGCTGGCAAAGAGCTGCTGAAGAGCAGAAGAAAAAAATTTGGACAGAAAAATACTTGGACAGAAGACATGTCCAAAATAGTTTTGCTATATCCCTCTCACTTCTGGAAGATACTACATTATTAATGATTTTACTAGTCATCACTGTATATCTAATACAAAGCTAAGAGAGGATTAAAAGAAAAACACACATGCAGCATAACACCAGTCCTTCAATAAAGCTTTTCTTTTCTGAATTCTAAGACTCACTGCTGAAGCCAAAGCTGGCTGGCTGATTTGGAAAGCAGTAAAATATTTTGAATTTTAAAAACAAATATCTATACAGAATAATTTATTCAGTAGTATAAAGACACGCAGCGCCACTTAATTTTTCTTCATGCCACTTTTATCCACTGCTCATGCCCTATCCATTGCTTTTATGTCTCAAATATGTAAAAGCAGCATCTCTCTAGTGTCTATTCTAATATCCCTCACCCCAAAATACATTTACTATTCATACAGTCACTCTTAGTCTTCCTTAACATACCTTTCTGTTATGCAGATTAAAAACCTAAGAAAGTCTGATATCTTCTGACCATCTTTCACAGTCACAGCAGGGAGAGAAGACATGATGCCACCTGCCAAAACCCAGCAAACTCTGAACAGCGAACAGCCCATAACCACAGAGAGTAACGAGAACGGAATCAGGAGACAGCAATTCTATTTCCACCTCTCCATGGACTTTGCGTTCAACCTTGGCAAGTCTCTGGTTTTCTGTGCTTGTTTTTTCATGTTCAGGACATGAAGGGCTTTTACGCAGATGGCTGGAACAACAACAACAAAATAACTGAGTAAGTTTAATTATTATTTATTCTATTTTGCCAGGCCTTAGAACTCTGCTGCAATGGCATAAATTCAGAGTGAGCGCAAGCACCTCTGATTCTCTAGACTTTCATTTTAAAGTTCCTTTTATGTAAGAGCACTGGTGAAAGCAGTAACCCACTACCAGAGACCCCCTCCAACATATCAAAAATTGGTAAAAGCTTAGTTTCACAAATTTCTCTGCTGAATAAAAAAAGTTTAACCTTATTTTCTACACTGGCAGTTCCTAATCCACAGCTTGCAAAAGAAACACTGCCTGCAAGATCCTCTGCCACTGCTCCCAGACAAAATTAAACTATAGAGTTAAATAAGAGTTATCAGGAAAAGAAAAGTAGGGTATTGCCTAGAGAGTGTTTCTTACTCTGTGCTGTTTCTATAGTCTAGTAAAAAGTAGGGATCAGTATTTTACACAATTCAATTCTCTCTCTCAGGCTTCGAAAATTCTGAATTTCATGGCTGCCTGATCAAGTTTCATTCTGATACCAAGTTTCCTGGTAATCTCCCAAAGCACCACACACTGGAAACATGCCACAAGTATAGCTTTGGAAAAAACTAAGTGCAGATTAAATGTTCTACAGACCAAGCAATGTTATCAAGAATACCAGCAGACCTTCTTCTGGTACATACTGAAAAATATCTACCTTTGTCTGTACTTATAAATGGAAAACTATAAATGTTCACTCTGCTACTGAAATAACTGTAAATAATTAGATTAACAATTAAAAGACTGACTAGGACTCATTGCAATATATACCCTTGAATCTCACCTACCAGAGGTAGAAAAATTAAATGAAGTAACAGGTGTAATCTCACGCAGAGCAGTCAAAAATGACCACTTGACAATACAGCTCGTGGCCTATTACAAGTGTTTTGGATTTTCAATATAGTGATTAAATGGCACTTCATACAAGTTAGTCTGCATGCAACTAAAATGAAAAGGAGATAGTTCTTGCTCCTGAATAAGAAACAAATGAGGTAAAGTTATACCTTAATACAATCACCTTAATGTCTTCGTGTCTTCCAAGTGAAGCAATGAAAACAACTTTAATTACACAAATATATACTTAAATTCAACAAGAATGTTGTCAGACCTATCTACATAAATATGCATGTTCAAAAAAGGGCCTCACAAACTTACTGAAGAAACATGCTGTTGATTGAAATGTTCAGATTGCTTTAGAAATAATAAATCACGTCCTAACAGCATGTCATTCACTAAATAATCTGATTAACCAAAATAGTAAAACATTATAACGATTGTCTCTTATGGCAAAACTTTACAGATCAGTCAAGCTTTTCAAAAATTACAAAAAAAAAATATTAAATGGAACACAAAATTGTGTTTATCTTTGTAAAGTTAGATCCTCTGTCTACTGTAAGGATGTAAAACTGCAACCCTAATCGAGAGATGTCTCACACCATACATACTGAAACTCTACCTTCTTTTCCTTTCTTGGTAAAAAAGTTTACCACTGCAACAATATGTATTTTAAGCATTTACAAGGAAAAGAGCATAAAGATACATTGCCATGTATCACTATCCGGCTACCTAAACTCCACTATTTTAAACAGTATACATAGGCTCCGAGAAGCGGTCTATGATGTCACATAGGAACAGGCAACAAAAGAGTTTCTTTAGGTTGTAAAGGGTACTTAACTTTTTTTTTTTTTAAAAAAAAGTTAGCAACCACAAGATACACACACGGGCGCGAATTATGAGTAAAGAGCACCACAACACAAGCAGAACCCCAGGAAATGAGATAATGTCAAATTCTAAGTTTAGTGCTTACTTTTCCAAGACTCAGTAAGAATATAATGATATGAAAATTGCTACTTTCTATTAATAATTTTATTTTCAAAGAAATTTATCGGCTGTTTCCTTTTCTGAGTTTTTATATTGAAAAGAGATAACCATAATTGCAGATTATTTCCTTGCCTCATATAAACTTAACTATTAATTATTACAATTATGTTCAAGACAAGTATGAAAATGTACAATATTAGAACATTATAAGCATTTCCACATAAAAAATAATGAAAGTTCAGTAAGATCAAGAATATAATTTTACACCCATAATTATTAACTTGCCTTGAAATACTATAGACTTAAAAGGCATATCCAATTTTGTCAACAGAATTAAGATTTCATCTGACAATACAGCTACTGACATTTACCTTTCTCCCATCTTCACCTAATTCAAAGGAAAAAACAGGTAACTCTTTAAAAGCAGGCAGACACTACAATTGCTGAATTTTAAAAAATACTACCAAAAAAATTCAAAAATCCATTTAAAAGTGCGTCTTCCCTGTGAAACGTTCTTGGGAGGTAGTGATTCAGCACACTGCAGTGCCATATAGGTCAGTCAATGATGTGCTTGCAATTAACAACCATAGAATTTAGGGTGGCAAGTATTACAAACACAGAAAAGATGTCCTGAAACTTTAAAATTCTGCTGACGTGATTTAGTCTTCAAATGTTAAAACTGACATTTTGCATAAACTACATTCTTCTTTCCAGAGATTTAAATGAATTGCATAAGATAGAATATATGTTTATTACATATGTAATAAATATGTATTTTACCTATTCTACACTATGGATTTTTAATAAAATTGAAGACAGCAATAGAATTTTAGATTTGTATGTACTGCACCTGAACTCTACTCTTCACCAAAAATTAGTTACTAACTATAGAATCTTTTTTTCAAAATCTTTGCCCATGAAGGCACCACAGGTCTTTTAGGAAGGCTTTATAAGTAGCTATAGGCTACTTTACCTTCTTTTCATATTATTTTTAAATATAGAAATTGCTTAAGTTCAAAATAATGAAAAAAAAACCAACCCTAGAATGAATTATTACTGCAAAGTAGAAATCATCAACTCAGAGGAAAAACTCTCTCTTTCACAAGCCCATGATCATTTAATTCACCGTATGGAACAGCATACTGAAGAGAGTTATCTCTGCAAGAGATATTGGCAAAGGATATCGCCTTTTAACTAACACTGAAAATCACACATATATTATGCCTAATAAAACAGTCTACAGATTATTTCTTGAGAAATCAAGCTATTAAAGTATTATTTTCAAAGTTTCTTTGTGCTCTACATCAACTAGAATAAGTCAGAAATGACAAAGAGCTATTTAATACAACAATGAAAGCAAACAAAATCCAAATCAAGAGGTTAACTTCATAAAATTGCTCCTACTGAAACTACAGAAGATTAAAAGAATATTTGCAAGCATCTCAGAAGACTCCTCCAAGAATACAGTGCTCACAAAGATTTCCCAAGAGCCAGACTTAAGACATTGACATGCTCTTTGATAATGATGTAAATCTTAGTCACACAAAACCATCTACTCATTTGATTGTAAACGAGTTTTTCCCAACCTTTAACACTCATCATGTGCATACACACAATACAACAGCCATCGTTATGTTGTTACTCAAATTTAATAAGCACTATGTTTAAACCTCCAGTGATGGTAAAAACTGTAGCCTGAAGATCCCATCCTTGAATTCTACTGTACAGTCTATATAATCCTGTTTCCACTCCTTGAGCTTCCCTTGAAACCATTCTCACTAACACCTCTTGCAGCCTAACTCTATCATGAGGCTCAGAATCAATGTTGTTCTTATCTTCCCAGACTTGTCAGTCACCCAAGGGTACCAGCAATGTTTCTTTCCCAGAAATATTCTCCCTGGTTTCCTTGGTATTGTCGCTCTCATGATTCATTCCTTATCATTCTAATTGTTCTTTCAGTGTACCCTCCTGAAGGAGTCTCCTCATTCAACTGTACTATTTTGTGAATCACTTAATAGATTTCTGTCTTGCCTCCCTTTCCATTTTCCTTCACTTTATCCAGGGCCAGGATTCAAATTCTACTATTAACTTCCTGCCATTAAATGGAAACATAATTTCTACTTCATGTCTCCTGTGTTTGTCCAAGCTAACACCGCAGCTTGTGTCGCTCACTATCAGCCCAGTCTCAGCACAGACAAAACACCAGTCTTACTCTTTCTATCACCACTTCAGTCTCCTTTCCACCACTGCAAGTCACTGACTTTCAGGACGCCTAATTAAGCGTCAGCCCTCAAACTATGGCTCTCTACAGGTCCTAGAAATAACCTGGTTTTGAGATCCTGGCAATATTCACCACGTTACTAAGATATGCCTTTAGTAGCTTAAATTTTATCCTGTGACCACAGCAGTCCATATCTGAACTAGAGCAGCATCCTTCTTCATCCTTCAAAATCCAGAGTTGATCCTGTTTCATTTATTCCGAACATTCCCCTCTAGATAGCTTCTTCAGCCTAAGGTCAGATCACACATGTCTTCCCCTCCCCCATCTCTTGAGCAGCATCCACTTCATTCTCTACTTTAAGAGCCCTTACTGGTCAATACCTTCATCCTAAAATTACTAATCAGGATGTAGATGAGGTTAGAGAGATTAATTATTACATTTTCATCTCTGAACTTCTCTTCTGTTTCCCTCCTAGTTGGGAGAGCTCCACAAAGCAGTACCTTTTTCAAAAACCTCCTACAAGTTCTTCCATAGTTCCCATTAAAAACAGGCAAACGACCAGATGGCTGGCACACCTAGACCGCTGTGCTAAAATTCATTGCACGGATGCCACTCCTGTGTCATCACAGATCTGATGTGTCTTCCCTTACCCTTAAAGCGTTAAGTATTCTGGGTCAGGAAACACCTCTTAACCACAGAACTTTGGGATGACTAATTCAGACACATAACTTACATAGTCTGGTACTTAGAAAAGTGTTACTAAAATGATTTTCTACTTTACAGTGCCTATGGAAAACATCATACCAGCGATAAGCCCACTCAGTTATTTCTGTCTTTTTCAAAGCTTCTCAACTTGTTTGAGAAATCACACAAACACTACCTTGTATACTGCTATTACAAAGGTTTTCTCTGCTAATCAAGTACCCAAACTGATACCTAGCATTTACCATTTTTATCTACTCTTTCTAAATGTTGCTCTCTTGGTTGCTGGTACAGGAATCTTCGCAAGGGTTTTTTGCAATGGCTTCTTGCATTGTTTTCTAGTATTTTAAAGATCAGGTTGTCCCAGACTACAGAGAAGATACTATTCCGTATTTTGTGTCATTTTAAAATGACACTAAAGTAAGGTGTCAGGATTAGAAATTCTCTCTGTCATATGGTTGTACTAGACCTGGCACAGCACTTTTCAAGCTAATTGAGGCCTACAGGTATTTTTATAATATCAGTAATTATTTAAAACAAAGTATTTTGCACTCAAAACATACTTCTCCAATTAAATAACATTTTCATTAATTTTCTCATTTTAAAATTATGAGTTTCTCTAAACCATTCACAAGCAAAACCAAAAATACTCCACAAAACCCCAAAATACTATCCTATTATCCCAGCCATAAATTAGCCGCTTCATTTTAAATAATAGTTCAAAAATTAATAATTCATTTTCAGTTATTCGTTTTATGTTTCTGTGTACTTTCTCATTATATTTAGTTCTGCCACTGTGCAATTTAGGTTCAGTCATACCGTGCCTACGAGCAATTTTGATCAAAATGTTCCTTGTGATCCAAGTAGCAGGAGTGTGCCACGTGCTGCAAACAAGAAACTGGTAACGTGCTCTGACTGCCCCCCAAAACTACTGCAGCAAATTTCTACTATTCCATTCCAACACAGCATAAACCTATGTACCATAATTTACGGTTAGGCATACAGTTTTCACAAGAAAACACTGTGTTTTTACATTCAGCTTACACTGGCTGCAGAAAAGCCATATGCTTTATCTCAAAGTTTGAGAACCCATAAGAACCGCAAGCTGCCCATGAAAATAAAAAGTGGTATTTGGGAACTACATTCTTCAGTTATAGCTTTTTAATTGCAAGCACTTTTCCCCTGTGCAAGTCAGCTTTTACAGAACAGTCCAGAAAGAAAACTGCCTTTACTGACTATTTAAAAAAAAAAATAATAAAATATTCAGCTACTGCTGTATCATCGCTTTTTAATCCTAATACACACAGACAACTCAGCATCACAGCCGTACTCCAAAAACAGGTCATATAACAGAAAAATCAGGTTCTTTAGTGTAATCTAACTATAAGATTAACCAAGGTTAACAGAATTCATTCTACCAACACTAAAAATATTTAACAATAATGAAACAAGAGTACTTTTTCAGAGAATTATTCAACTTACAGGTTTTGAACAACAAATACAGCATTAAAAACCTCAACATGCAATTTTTTTCACCCTTGTTAAAATGTTATTTTTCCTAATGTTCAAATTATTTGATCATGTATTAAAAGAATAAATCTACAGTTGTTATTGTCAACATTTTAACAGATCTCTGAGAAGGACAAAAGTAACATCACAAACATTAGAACACTTCTGACCAACTTGTAACAATCAATAAACAAAAGGAAATGGAGCCCAAGTAGTCAGATGAGTAAACTAACATGGAAAAACTTAATCGCTAACTAGAGTGCAGACTAACACTTGTAGCAAAGTTTAAAAGTATTTGTTCCCTTCTTTCAACTCTAACCTCTACAACAGTACACTCCAGGAACCATAACAAACAAGACCAGTATCCCTAAAGAACATTTAATTGGGAAAACGTGTACGAGCCGCAAGATGCCTTTATCAGGACAGAAATCAAGCAAGAGCTTCGATTTAGTTTTCAACAAACAAGAGCAAGGAATTGGAAACACTACTGCAGCCAAACAAAACAACAAAATACCATAAGGCTACCTTCTCCATGAGAACAAAAGCATCAACCACCAACTTCACCCCACCCCCAAGCAGGCTGTTGCTCTCTAACCACAGAGCCAATGCTGTAGACAATGTAATCCCACAGGGAAGACGGAAGGTCACAATCACACTGTGGAATCACAAAATAAGGTCCGCATTTTAGAGTGACACAGTTGTACTTTCACCAGTCAAGATTTAACTTGGAACAAACAGGTGGAACACAGAAACTGCCTGTTCCTTTCCGGACTGTCCCTTCCCTCAACACCTAGAGGGAGGTCACACGTCTTCAGTGTAGTCCAAAATTAAGGACACGGCACTTACAGTAAGCAGCAAAACCCAAGATGCGGTGAGGATGGCCATATGCAATGTAACACCGCAGGTGAGGTTGCGTACTGTATACCAGCAGTGGACCTGTTATTATTCACCAGCTGTAGGTGGCTAAGAGGGTGTCACTTAGTACAGTGACACATGCTGCAGCTGGCTAGCCGTGATTAAGTATTATCCAGGCTGAAAGGGATGGCAACTATCATTCATCATGATCCAGTGTGGCTTAGTGGGGCGGGGAGGCTGCTACCCTTCGCGGCAACGCGATGTTAGTAGGAAGGCAGCTAAGAAAACTCAGCAAGGCAATGCGAGAGAAAGGGAACCTCAGCCCCCCAGCCTGAGGGAGCGGGTGTCCGGCTAAGCAGGGGTGCAAAGCCTGGCCGCGCTCGGCGGGACCGAGAGCGCTGCACCGCGCCGCAGTGACAGAGCCGCTGCGCTCGGCAGCCCGGGCCGGGGGCCTCCGGCCGGCCCCGCCGCGCCGCGGGGGCTGAGGCAGAGCGGCAGCACCGCGCTCCGCTCCGCTCCTCCGGACCGCGGGAGCAAAAGCCTTTGTCCGAGCGCTGCCGGCCCGGCGGCCGAGGGAGCCCGGGGGTCCCCCTCCCGCGGCAGGATGCGCCGGGGCGAGGGAGAAGGGGGAACGGCCTGTGTCAGCCCCGGGCCCCCTCCCCGCCGCGCTCCGCTGCCCTCCGGGACGCCCTCAGCGGGGGAGCCCCTCCGGAACGGCGGGGACGAGCGCTGACCCCGCACGGGGTCCCGACCGGCGTGCCCGTGCCGGAGAGAAGGGGAGCAAAGGCAGCGCCCGGCCCTGGCGGGACCCTCTCGCCGGGAGCCAGCCGGAGAGCCTGGCCGCTCACCCCCCGTCACCCGGGGCGCGGGGGGCCGCCGCCTCCCCTCAGCTCAGCCGGGGGGGACCCCAGCCCCCCGGGGTTTGCGTCTCGGGGCCTGCCCCCGGGCCGTCCCGAGGGCAGCCCTGCCTCGCCTCGAGCGGCGGCAGAGGCGACGGCGGGCGAGGACGGAGCGGCCGGCGGCCCAGCACCCCCAGAAGCGGCCGGCTCCCGGCGCGGCGCCGCGAACCCCCCGCACTTACCCTGTCACAACAGG
>WHYT01017041.1:142828-162875 GCA_009806455.1 Tetrax tetrax
GGGGCGACTGTCAGCCTGCGGGGACGGGGCGCTGGCGGGACCGGCCGGCAGGGGAACTCGCGGCCGCGGCTTCCCACCCCCCCCCGCGGGAAGCGTGTGTGGGGCCGCCCGCCTCGTGCTCGCTGAGGGCCCGGCACATGCGCGGGTCGCGGGCCGCAGCCTCGCGGCCTCGCCCGCCCGCCCGCCGCGGCTGGGCCCCGCGGGGTGGGCGCGCCCGGCAGCGGGGCCGCGGGGCCTGCCCTGAGCGGCGGGGGGAGCGGGGCGGGCCTCGGGCTGTGCCGGGAGCACGGGGACGGTTTCTTTCGCCAGCGTAAAAGGAACGTTCTCTCGGGAGTTCAAACCGGAGCTTTTGTGGAGGGTTTGTGCGTAAGTGAGGTGCCTGCTGGGTCCGAGTGGCAGGAGTCGTACAAAACCGAGCCCAAGGGTTGGGTTTTCCAGGTTTGAACTGCAGGTAACCTCTGTTGTTGCTTTTGGTAGTTCTGTCAGGAAGGACAGGCCAAATGCTTTCTCATTCCTATTTATTGAGTTTAAAAATTAATTCATACAGAGCTCGGAAACCAGTGGGAAATGGAAAAGGCATTATTCTCCAAATAGTGAAAATAAACTAACGGTAGGAGGCTGGGATCTAGAGGCACAGCTATTAAAGATCTATTCGGTTTCTCACATAGAAACATTACATCACTTTTCTGAAAAATCAGTTTTAAATGAAAAGCATGTTTACGTAATTTGTTGTCATGTGCAACCAAAGTGCGTAAGGTACGTTTGTTTGGCAAACAAAAGTTGGTTCTGCTAAGACTCCAGCCAATAAAGCAAACCCTGGGGTGACCTCTCAGATAGACTGTTGAATATAGGCACAGAAACAGAAGGTATCTGCAAAACAGAATTACCTGAATATGCTCCAATGCTTTGACGGAACAAAAAAAAGAAAACCCCCATTTTGTATTCATTTAACAACATTACCGTTTCAAGGTGAGGGTCTGATCATCCATTAGAAGACCGTGCTTGAAAATTAATCCTTTTACGCCAAGGATTCTGTCCTGTCCGTTCAGCTTCCTCTGTTTCTTCAGTATAACGTGCCAATCTAACTTCAAGCAGAAATGCAGCATTGATTTCAAGATCCCCTTAGATTCCAAAACCCACATCATTTTTATTACTACCTCTACTGTCTCCCAAATTAGGAAAAAAGATAACATTTCAGTAATTCTGTGAATATGATTTTGGGTTTCTCTCCCACATACACTCTCCACTGCTAATATTAAATAATTCAATGAATAACATCTTCTATGAGTAAAATAATGTTTTAAGAGATTGCTTGGCAAAAAAAGTTTGCTGTAATTCTACTCACTGTGCAAACAGCTATTGTTTGCTATCATTAAGGGACTTTCCCCATTGTGATTTCCCCTCCTCATTAGGTAGGAGAGGACTTTGATTGGCTCCTTCATAGGCACAGTTCTCGGCAAAAGCACAATGCATACTGGAAATCCTCTGTATTGTTTGCAAAGAGCAACTCAATCCCTTTGGAAATCTCTTCCTAAAAACATCTTGTCTATTTTTTATTTTTTTTTCCCCTCCCAAGGCTAAAGAATGATCTCAGCTCGTGCTAGCTCCATTCCATTAAGAATGGTTGCTGGATATTTGCCATGGACTGTCTCTAGATGGTCATTTCTGGGGCCCCTCTTTTAGTGTGATTTGAATCAAATTGGAAAATCTAAAAATATAGCACACAATAATCTGCTGTGTCTAGACTCTTTTAATATTTTACAAAGAAGGCACTTTGATTAATAACCAGATTAGTTGGTTACTGGAGCAGGTCTAATATTTCGAAGAATTATTAATTACAGAAACTATTGTAGTTCTTTCTGTCACTGGCAGAGGTACATTATAAAACAAATAACTATTGAATTTTTCTTTCCTTTTTGATTATAAACAATCACAGGTTCAAAAGGCCAGGAATACTATTCAAATCAAAAACAATAGCTTGAAATTATGTGAGTAGCTGGTGGAAGGAAAGATAATAAAACCACAGAGAGTTTTTTAATATTGTTCATGCACTGAATTTTCTTCTTGCTGCTAAAAGTTTGTATTTCACATAGTAGAGTGCAAGCAATTCCTGTTGCCTTTGTTGGAAACTGAAAGCATCCAGTACCTCGGGGAACTAGGCCTCGCTTTCTGGTCTATAATGAATGTAAACGCTTCCAGAGCTGACATACAAAACCAAATATAAATACAAGGTTTGCACCATTTAAAATGTTGTGCTTGTTATGCAAATCGGTAGTTTGACTTTTTGATTTAAGCCCTGATGAGGTTGGTGGAAGGGTTCTGAATGAGGCCTGTCGCTTCAGAGACAATTTGGAGAAGCACAGCTTGGAGGTGCCTTTGAAGGACCTGATTTCAACGAGTGTTGGGCTTCACTCTTCTTCCAAGCAGACGCTCTGCCGGGTGACTCCAGCTGGGTGCTCAGAATCATTAGCCACCTTCAAAAACAGAAGGCTGTTAAAGAAGGAAATCCAGTTTACTCTCACATATAAACTGGGGACAGGATCACCTCCTGCTGCTTTGGAGTCACCGGCATGTGAAGGTGTGGGCAGAGCCAGGTCCATGCCTCTGTGCTAAGTGGATGCCAGCAGCTTCATTTGGGAATTCATGCAGTTCCCCTGTCCTCTCAGAATCTTTCTTCGAGTGGAAAGAGAAGCGGCAGGGAACCTAGCAAGAGCCCACGGAGTCATTAGGGATCACGCCCTCTATGTGGACGGGAAGGAGCTCTTTTGGCCGAGTTTTGTCTCCCCGATGGCACTGAAGGAGCTGCCAGCCAGCGAGGCGTGAGCAGCCCAGTGCTGGAGTAGAAGGGCAGACGGGAGCAGGGAATGCTGGATGCAAGCTGCGGTAACTGGGCTGAAGATTTCAACAGCTTGTTTGACCAGTCTGAACCAAACTTTCTCCAGCTCAGCCTCGGCTCTGGGCTTCCCCTAAGCTCATCCCTTTGGGCACAGCACTAGCTAACATGACGTCTGGCTTCTCATTTGGCAACTGCCTCCCGCCTTGCTGGCTTGGAGAAAGATGAGGAGACAACAGACCTGCACCCATTTGTGTAGAAGCACCCAGCATCTCTTCTGTGCTTAGCCCAGGCGTGTTAGAAAGAGACATGCAAGGGGACAGGTCCCCTTCCCAACTGAGTGACTTTATAGAAAAAATAACAGTGCGTCTTGTAAAATCCTAGCTATTTATAAAATCCAGTGACGTTAAAAAGCACGGTAGGTGGTAGAACCACACAATTATCTGAATCTTCACTATAAGCAGCACGTTTATCTCAAGATGTTGCAGTTTGTCTCTGATGGTGTAAATCACACATTCTAACAGTAGGTACTGTGATACAACCCTGCTGGAATTTTATAAGCACAGGATGTACAATGTGGTTTAACCGCGTGTCTAGGAAAGAAAATAAACAGGCAGTTGCCCACGGCAGTTGCCCACAGAACATATCTCACATCTGAACTTTGGTGTGTATGCCAACAAAAGTTATCACTTGAGCTGCTGGCTGGACAACTCCATGTTAGAAGTGCCTCTGCTGTTTGAAGTGGAAGGTATTGTTCAACATAGCTCAGAGGATTTGCAGCATTGTCTTGAGCACGACAGGGATAAAGGATAGGCTAGTTAGCAATCTGCAGCAGGAGCGTTGTCAAATAGTTTTCGCTTGTGTGTCCTAACCTCAGAGAGTACAGTAGCACAAATAAAAATCTGAATCTGCATCTTTATGCCAGTTGAGCCATAAGGATGCCTTAGTGTGGCAGTTCCCAAAAGCTATGGTCAGGCTTGGGCCTCACTCTCTTGTGCCCTGCAAACACACATAGTCCCTTCAGAGAGCATTTTTATAATGTAAAGGTAAGATGCGAGAAGTGAGTATAGCAAACAATAGGAAGGAAGAGGGGGAGGGAAGATGAGGTTAACAGTAATAACATCATGTGGTTATGTAGGTTAACAGTGTGAACAGCTTGATGACTGACTTCTGTAACCTTATATTTTTAAATACTTTTCTAGAACACAGTTAAGACACATGGCATTGTACTAAATTTTGCTCCTTACTCAGAAAAGTATCTTCAGTTTTTTACGTTAGGTGAATTTTTCTTTCTCTTTGTGTGTAAACTATCCTGCATCTCTCTTCTCTGTACTGAGCTCTTAAAAAAAACAGCTGTCCATCTCAGAACCTCTCTTACACAGCTCTCCTCTCCACTCACGCACATGATGCCTGTCCACCAGTTAAGTGTGGAACCAGGCAATTCCCTTAGCCCTGCTCTCCCCACGTAGCTCTTTTCTGAAGCGGTGGTGGCTGGCGCCATCAGTCTCCCCATCCTCAGGATGCCCCTGCAGGTACCACCAGACTTCTGTGAACCTGTGAATCAGCTGGAGAGGAAAATGTCCTGTAGGCTGGCAGAGCCTGCCCACTGCCCACCAGGTTCCTCTGCCCCCTGCACTGCAGCATTCTCAACCACAGACACCGTCGGAGTGGAGGTTTGCCGGGCCCCGGTTTGGTGCTACCGGGAGCATGGGACCCTCGCCACCCTGACTTCATGCCATGGTTAGCGCGTGTACCCACCAAAGCAGTTCTAAGATTAAACCGCAGTACGCAGGATTACAGAGTCATTACTGAGGAGTACAGCAGATAAACTGTGTCAGAGTCTCCTCCGTGCTTCCAAAACATGCTAGAGATGATACAGCTCCTTTTCAGTCTGCTCCCTGCACGACTGACTTTGAGCAGAGTGCCCCGAAGGAAATTAGTTGCATCCAACTGAAATCAAGAGGACAGGAAAGATTGAACTAGTCAGTTAGACTGTGAATTATCACAAATAAGTAACAAAGCAAAAGGAAGGTTTAAAGATTATGATATGGCTCCACATGTTTTATCAATTTTATTCATACATACATACAAATTGAATTTGCACTGCTACGGTTTTGAACTAACGAGAAAACAGATGTCTTTGTGCAGAAAAACTATTGAACCAGAGCTGCTGTCGCAGTTCTGTTGTTTTCATGATGTGTATTAGTTTACCATCTATGCTGCCAGAGATGTGCTCACACCCAAGCCTATAATTTGGTAACTGAGTTAGAGCTGATTTTTTCAGCTAGTCTGCTCTCCCATTTATGAGGCTCTTTGAGCACGCTGACATGCTTTGCCTTTACCTGCAAATAAAACGTGTTGTTGGAAAAGCCCCCAAAGAATGAAAAGTCATTTGGTTTGACAAAACATGAGAGAAACCTACACTCTTGATTTTATACATTTTTCTGCTGGATATAGTGCTTAAGGGAACTTCAGACTAACTATAACAAGGTACAAAAAAAGAGCTCAACAGCCTACTCTAAAAGTAAACCACAAACTGTACATAACCTCTTGATAAAACTACCACTAAAAACCTATTTGACGTTATAAACCAGCCCATTTTACCGTGTACTAGGAAAGTCTAGGTCCCAGTCATAACCACATGCTGTGTCAAACGGGAGGAAACGTGGACAGCAATCCTTAACCTGTAATTCTACATACAAATACATGCACACAGGAATTTTCCTAGTTACGGGTAGAGAGAGGAGTTAGGAGATTAATTGCTTCACGACGAGTATAAAGCTAGGTACCGCGTAAACACTATTTGGAGATTGTAGTGATGGTTAAGCCTCGTGCTGGGCCCGTATGAAGACGTTAAACTGTTTTTCTGTGTTTTGTGGCTTACAGAGACTGTCCATGGCCTCAGGCTGGTATGGGGCTGTTTCTTTATTTAAAACATTGAGGAAGTTACACAGTCCTGAAAGAGAAGATTTTTCAAAGCAGTGTAAAGGCACGTTCAAAGAACATGTAATCCTATAAAATAATTGTCTTGTAATGCTGCCATGTTGACATCCATTTGGATTATTTCTTAAGTCAAGAACGGTTGCACAAATTCTAGTTGTTATGGCCTTAGTATAACTTTCATACCACTCTCATTTTGAGCCTCTGCTGTTTCTGTAGCCCATTTTCATAATCCTCATCCTGAAAAAAGACTATTTCTGGCAGTAATTAGTGAAAATAAATTCGATACAAATTTCCTGAGAATATTTCATTGGTCAGATGCAGGGTGGCTGACACTTGTGAATAAAATAACCTTTTGGAATTTTTCCTTTTAGGGAATTACACGTGACCTTTTAATGCTAAAGTTCATTAGCGCTTGGATATCATATTGATGAGCTTTGTATAAATGAATGGATGAAAAGATAAGTCATAACTAAGGTAATGAGCTTATAGCTGTTATGGAGATAACTGAAGACGTGTCATGGATGCTAACTAATTAAAGAATTTCTGTGTAATTTTATTTACTGTCAGTCTGGGTTCCGAATTCACTCTCTCTTCTTTAATCTTAACAAGCAGAGTTTCATTTTTAATTTTCCAGACAACTATATTTTTTTTTCTGGAAATCCAGATATCCAGTCATTCTTCTTACTCGTGGCTTTACTATCAGTTTGTTTTTCTGCTCATTACTGGCATTACCTTGCCAAGAGCTAAACACAAGCATAATTTTACTCATGCGATTAGACTCATTAAAGCTAATGGGATTAGTCAAGAAAGTAAAGCTCCTTCTGTTTAAGTGTTTGTTGTTTGTGGTAGTGCGACTAGAAACAAGATCAGGAAAGTCTGAAAGGAATTCAGACTGAACAATAATTTTCATTCACATAGAGAGAGTCATATAAAGAGAAATTCAAACATTTTTCCCTTGGTCCAACCTTTATGGGTGATGAACACAAGTTGGTTTCACACTGGAGGCGAACAGGGGTTTTCTAGCATTTTTTATTCTTCAGAAGACGGGGGCTTGTCAAAACTGAAGCTGGTCTCAACAAACACTTTATGAGGTCATTTCTCAAGTCTAGGATGAAATTGCTAAAAGAAAGGTAATGAAAATATGCCAACGGCCCAACAGCAGAGGCTGACGGTAGCCTGATAGCAATGTCGTGATGCTGCAACCTGGGAGACTTCAGGTGCCCCCAGGAATATTCCACTAATGTGGGGAGTTTGAGAGAGGCAATCCCAGGCCAGGTTTCCCCTGCATGGAAGAGGGTAGATTGCACTGAATAAAACAACATAAGGGTGTCCACTCCCTCACAGGCGTGGTCTGACAGTTTGGATGTGGGTCTTGTGTGTGAAATCTTCAAGAGGTGTTTATGCTGGTACAGAGTGGGGAAAATGCCTAAGGAGTTTTTGTGGAAAAAGAAATGCATTTCCTTGCCATTACTCCTGCCCTACCTTTGTTCCTCATTTCAAGCACTGCAAGTCTGCCTTTCTTTGACGTGCCTGCTGAAAGCCTCGCAGAAGCATTGTAGCAGCCAGAAATACAATGTTTAGAGTGCAGCTGGTTTTCAGCCCCTTTGATAGCCCTCTCAGCTAGGGCTGGGAAAGGAGGGGCAGGGAGCAGTTACTCTGTCCATCCTAAGGAAGTTCCCTTCTGGACCGTCAGGACAATTTTATGGCCACTATTAACAGGCCAAACATACAGTGGATGATGATTAACTCCAACATGCTATTATTTGTCATTTTTAACCTCTGATGAGATGCCCTATATACAGTGAATTATAAAAAATCTGGCCTCTCACTTGTAAAAACAGATACCAACTGTTCTGCTATCATTCTGAAGCAATAAATCTCCCGTGGCCTTAGAAAAAAACATCAGTTGTGGACTTTCACTCATTTTATACCTTCTTTTCAAAATAGACAATTATTTAGATCCCTGGTAAAGACAGGGACAACTACAAATGATAATGAAAACATAATAAAGCTACAATAGCAGCTATTTGTTCTCGAAAAGTTAAAATTCTTAATTAATACTGAGTCCTGTGCCCTGGCTTTTTCTGGGTAGAGGTTAAAAAAACAGCAAACCCATCGCTACCGATTCAAATATTGGTGGTGGTGGGTATCTTGAACTATTACTCACTTTTTTCTAGGAAAGCAGCTGATCTATGCCCCAATGCACACAATTTTATTAATGTTGGAAAGAGCCATGTGGTGTTCATGCAGTGTTTAATCGCAATGAAATCTCAATGCCCAAGGTTCTCTGCTTAATGGCATTGGAGGAAGACCGGAGTGACAGTTAGGGTTTCGCCAGTTTGTACTGTATATACAGCTGTTGCTGCGCAGGGGAGGGAAACGCAGGGTCTGGCTGTCTGTTCCAAACAAAAAGAAATGGCACATGCTATTACTTCCAGATCATTGCAGTCCCTGCACCACCATCTGCTGGGGGTCAGAGCAGTTGTCCGGGTCGGCGTCAGTCATGCACAAACTCAATGCCTTCCACGGAGCTGCGCCCAGCAGTACATATTTACAAGAACAATAAAGCGAACCTGCTCCCCGGACACAGGCACCACAATGCTCCATCACATTGGGAACAAAGGGGCACAACGAAAGTTGATATGCATTACAAAGGAGGTTCTTGGGGATCACAGCTTTGTGATTTTGGCCGTAACACAAATTGAGGGGAAGAAAAACTGTCACCAATAAGCCCAAACCTACTGATCATTGTATTTATAATTGACATAGCATTGCTAAAAGGATGCCTGGTCTCTACGTTTCCCCTTTCCTATTTACAAAATCCTCTGTAGCAGATAAATAGTTAAATGGGAAACGCTTTGATCTTAAATGTTAAACACTTGCATATATTATTCTGTAGTAGCAGCAAGATGATCTCTGCCACTTACCCCAGCTTGTCTGTGCGTATCTTTTTACAGGGCTTATGCCATGTGCTGGAGCGAGGTGCAGAGAGACCCAGCTGACGTAAACTGAACAGTTCCTGGAAGTGGGACGAGTACAACTGTGTCACTGCGATGTTGAAACCGAGTGAGCAGCTTTAGCATCTCTTCAGCCTGAGCAACAGCTAGTGAGTAATTAATTTCTTCTGCTAAAAATGGCTGTTTCGACACCACCAGTGTGACACATCAGGCGTTACTGTAGGGTGTTGCAAATCTTTCACTTAGTGCTGTCCTGCTGTCCTTTGGTGCCTAGAGCTGGAGATGGGTCTCCTTGCTGTACATTAAGGCATGTGGTAAAGCACAACTTTTCTTTTTGATCTGGGCTAGTTTGCTGCAGGACTGCATCCAGTGTTTCAGCCCTGCGTCAAAATGGAAGCAGGGGAGCGATGGAGCTCACTGCAAAGACATGTGCATTGCTCCAGACAAACTCAGCAATACTCAACTGAGTTTGTTAGTTTGGTGTCAGCATCAGCACTGTTAAAATAGGCAGCAGTGCCAGCATGGGGTGAGAGGAACAGGCAGCAGCCCTGGAAAGCTATGAAAAGGGCAGGTGGAGCTGGACCCAGAACATTTTTAAAGTGAGGCTTGCTGCCAAATAACTAGAAACCATGCTGTACTGGCAAAAAAACACGAAGGACTGCTGTACTCCCTGCCTCACATAGCTGCAGTGTCTGTGACAGCACTACCACATGTATAATCTTTGACATGTTATCTGATAATTAGTGGTTTTGGCACAAGCAAACCCAATCTTGTCAGGTCCTATCCTCAGATACTTTTTACTAAGCTCCACTCTGGGCATTTTTGCATAAAGCCTCTCCAGTCAATGTAACATTTGACAGCCTTCTCGGATACTTTGCCTGAAACGTAATAGGGAAGAGGAGACCTCCAGGTAGCTGCAGCTACATGCCTTCCAGACTCCACCTCCCCGGCCTTGCTGGCACCAGGACACCACAGCTGCTGGAGCCGCTGGGCTGGTTCTGGAGCCTGCAGGGACATGTGGAGCAGCCTTTGTGGTGCTCCCGTGGAAAACGTCACCAGGCTCCCGTGGAAAATGTCACCTATTTGTACTTGGAGGGCACTTGCCCTGAGCCACTTGGCACGGAACTGACCTGCACAGATGTGTACTACAATTAAGCAGCCTTTCCGTGTTGGATCAGAACTAAAAGAAGGATTTATTTATTTATTTACAATGTAGTCCTGTGGAACTGAATTTAAAGCAAAAAGTTGCAGAAGAGTAGTCAATGTATAGTTTAGATACATATTAAAATGTCTGCAAAGTGTCTGTAATTTTGGAGAGGGGAAAGCAGGGACTGGGAAGCTGGCAGAATGGCTCTCTCAAGACACTAGTAATAAAATGAGAGGATAAAAAGCTTTTAACCTGTAATTGATGTAAATCTGCCCCAAATGTGTAGGGACTGAAAATAATTCTCATCAGTAGTCCCAGAGAAGTGATGTATTGTCCTGTGTGTCTACTCCACAAAAGACAGGTGCTACATTGTGGAAATCATCCCTTTTGGCGGTTGCTTGCACCTTTCTTGGCAGCTATATTCTAGCAGCCAGTGACTGGATTAGCATGAGGAATGGACTGGGTTTCTCAGTCATCCATCTGGACACAGTTCAGACATAGTCTTCAAATAGCGCTGGGGGAATTGAGGGCTGGTTTCTGCAGGTAACTAAGGGACTTTGGTATTCAGGAGATACTTTACAAGTCCTGTGTTTACTAACAAAAGCAAAACACAGGAATAAATACATTCTGCCTAATAAAATAATTTTTTTTCTGATGAAAATAAGGCTTTTACTAAATAAGGAATTGAATAACCGTGTTGGTACTCTCGTTCTGTGGCACATTCCTGCTAAACTGCTCTTTTATGGAATACTTCATCTTCCTCAACTGTATTGTGGCATACCTAAAATAAATAGTGCTCTGAATAAGCTGTATTCTTAACTTCTACTTTGTAAATCTGTCATTTTGTGAACAAAAGAGTTCAATTTATTTTTCTCAATTACCTAGATGAAATTAATTTATATAGTGCTGGGCCCAATAGATGTCCAGTTAGGCGTACAGCTTAGGAATCTGATGTTGAAACCACACAGCATCCAGAGGCTGCACTGGAAACTTTTTATATAGGTACCTAAGTGGGAGATGAGCTGTTGGGAAAATCTGGACCAGAATACAGATTTATTTTTTTTATATTGCCACTTGACTTCATCAACATCACCCTTCATCTCTGAGGCTGTAGATATGTTTTTATAAAGACCAGTTCTGCAAGTTAGCAGATCTCTGGGCAATACAAATTCAGTCCAGATCACACACAATGAAATGTATGTTTAATCAGCCAGAGCGCATAATACGTACACATAATGGCTGTTTATGCCAGCTGTATTCTTTATGCTGCCTTAATGACAACTATGGGAGAAAAAGTGATATTTGATAAAAGCCAAATTGCACAGGGCAAGGTTTTGCCTTTTTGAACAAATTTAATCTGCTACCTTAGGCTGTACCAGTTGAATACATTGCATCAAGATGCCGTGATATTTCTGATCCAGGATTAACTGCTGTAACTTTGGATTTACTGCATGGTGGAGCCTTGGCCTTATTTTTGCCCCCAAACCACTTACACGCTGCTTCTTAATGTATCTGCCTTGAACTCATTTACAAATCTACTAACCTATCTTCTTCCAAATCTTTTCTCTGAATTGCTTGTGCAGTAACATCTGCCAGTTTTCTAATGCCTAATGGCCAGATAAACGACCATTAGGAAGTAATGGATTCATAAAATACAATTATGTAGCTTTATGAAAGCAATATTTTAGTGATTTGCAGCTGGCCTAGGGTCATTGTGGACTTCTGTTGCTTTTGTCCTCTGTCCCTTCTCATTGCTTGCTCTACCCACTTGCAGCATTGTATTTTAGCCCCTTGAGTTCGCCTGATTGAATAAGTCTTTGCCGTGGTATTTCCTAAACATGTTATACAGGAGGTTCCCCAGGCATATTGGAGATGCTTAAAACTTCAGGAGGGGGAAAAAGATATTCAAAGCTTTTAATATTTAAATATATTTGTTCCCATTGTTTATGGTGTTACTTTTCATTGTTATAGAAATCTTCTGAAAGGATTATTGAAAGGGTTGTCTTGCTTTAATCAACTTAGGAAACTTTTGTTTTGTCCTTTATGTT
The DNA here is from genome assembly GCA_009806455.1 of Tetrax tetrax. Classification (NCBI taxonomy): domain Eukaryota; kingdom Metazoa; phylum Chordata; class Aves; order Otidiformes; family Otididae; genus Tetrax; species Tetrax tetrax. The sequence goes on from WHYT01017041.1 coordinate 154,757, forward strand.
GATGACAAAAGCAGCTGACATTACTCTGTTTTACTTGCACCTTTTAAGCCGTTGCCCTGTGTTAATGGCTGAGCAGCACCTCACTGAGTGACAGAACGCTTGCTTACAGAAGTAGCACAAGAGAAAAATGTTGTCTTCAAGGTCCTACAGAATCTCTGGCTAAGCTGGAGTAGTGGACTGGAAAGTGATGTGGCAGAGAGAGAAATCACAGTAGCAGTGAAGGAAAAAGAGGTAGAAAGGCAAAGGGAGAGACTGCTGCTTCAATAAATAGAGAGAGGGATGGCTGAGCAGGCAGCATCAAATTGCTCCCCATCTCTGTTCTGGCACTTGTGGATCTATTGAAAACAGGCCAGAAGGACATGCTGAATTTGTTGCTCCCGTGTGCCAGCCTTTTCTGCAGCAGCGAGAGAAAACAATCAGTGCTGCTTCAAAAGCAGCTGGAAACTGAGAAAACCCTGGTCCCCTGCTGCCTGGCAAGCAGCAGTACAGGGTCTTCTCAGTTTCCAGCCACTACAGAGGCTCGATTGACAAAATGTGTGCAGCATTTGAAGGAGCACAATGTGACAATGAAAGAACCTGAGGGACACAAAACAAGGAAGGGGGAGAAAAGAGGGAGGGGGGAGAATTAAATGGGAATGCGGGAGGAAGCTGAAGGCAGGAGGACAAAATCGAAAGAAAAAAATGTGCTAATCACTGCAAAAGTGATTATAAAAATAAGTCTTAATTGTCATACTCCACACTTCTGCACTGCTTTATCAAATAATATAGTTGCAATAGCAAGACTCGAGAAAACAAAGTAAGACTTTACTAATGTTCACTCTCACCGCCTTTCTGAGATACAGACACGCTTACTTTAGTCCCCCATTTTCACAAATACCGTTGTGAAGTACAGAGCAACTGGAGGACATCAGGTCCCACACCAGGTCCCACACCAACGCCATGTGGCGTTGCGAACAGGACAGTTAACATCCTTGTCCTCTGTTTTGGAGAGAAGCAGAAAGAGTTAAAGAGCCCTGGAAGCCAGGAGGAGGGTATGTCTTACCATTGCTCAGAAAAGCCAGGAAAGAAAACAAATGCTGCCCGAAACAGAGCCGTGGAGCAGGCTCATTTTGTCCTTTCCCTTGTACTTCATTGCATCGGCTAAGAGAACGCATAGCAGAGTGGAAACCAGGGTATCACCAACAGCTCAGACTGGAGCAGCACAGCTAGGTTTTATTTCTTTTACCACTGTCTGCCTGGCCATGTGGTGGGACATCTAAGAGGGGCATCCAAGAGCTCAGGGGATGTGCCTGTGGTAGCATTTTTGTACTGTCTCAGCTGTCCCCACCTGCAATGCTTGTTCAGGGTGAAAGGGGGTCTGGGGGTGCAAGAGCTGAATTTTCTTACAAAACAACTAAATTGGAAGGAGGTCCCCAAATGTCCTCACGTGCCTCATGGCTTTTCAGTCCATGGGTCCAGCTCAAGCTACTTCAGAGTAAAATCCACTGAAAAGTATACAGGGTGAACACAGGGTCTTCAGCACCAATGCTTTCACCCCAGATAGCTGCTCTTACTTGGAATAACTTGGCACTGTAGACATGCAAAAGCGAGTATTACTTGGGAGAGAGTACTAGTGTCTACAGATTTTCTAGGAATTCTTGGTCCTTTCTAAAAGATCAGAGAAATGCACCATAAAAATCAAGGCAGAAGAATAGAAATGCTTTTGTTAGTTTCTAGAGGCATATCAGTCAGGAACTGAGAAAAGGGTAAATTCTGTATTGTCCAAGTTGGAAATGGGTAAGCTCAATGTACCTGCATCTGCCTTTGAGCACCCTGCCGTCATCATCTTAAATGAGTTTTTCTTTTTAACCAAAGGCTTCTGCTTTGATGATAGGTTAATAAAGCCTTTTTAAAAAATTGTCTGTTATAATTCAGGTTTAAAATAAAATGCTTCCATTTGCCCTGTTAAGTTGGCAGTTACTTTCAGTCTTGAGAAATGACTCCTGTAAAGTAGCTACTGCTTAGGTCAAAAAAATAAACAGTTTCTAAACTGTTTCTCCAAAGCAAACTCAATTTGAACATGATCCATGCTATTTACACAATTGCCAGTTTTTGGATCAGTGATCAATTTGGCTTTCCCTGTAGGAATGGTAGGCAGTGTAGAATGGAACTGATTTTCTTGTGATACTTTTACTAGAGAGTTACTGTGTGTTGTAATTTTGAAAGAACCTACAGATGCTTTAGCAGTTGTCAAATGAGGCCACCATCACATCTGTCTCAACAGAAATCCCCCAATGTATAGTAGTTTGAGAATGAGATGGTGTTTATTATTTCATCTGTTTGGTGCACGTACACTAGACCAAAATTGATACTGTATTTTCAAATTTACTATTTCAGGATTTTTCCATCTGAACTATAAGTTAATTTGAAGCAAAGGTAGCTTGTTTTATCTGTGAAATCTTAGCTGTACTTTTTATATCAGGGTTGTAGAGGAACTACCAGCACAATAAACAAACATGTAGAGATAGCTCTCAAAATATTTTGCAAAAACGTATTTGATAATTTTAGGATTTTTTTTTTTTTTTCTTTTTTTTGGATACGTCTCATGGGCTGGCTATGTCTACACTAATGAGTAATTCATCATAACAGAAATAGATCATCATATTGAAGTAGTTAGTGTTGAGAATCAGCATGTTCGTTATAAGCACTTCAAGGATTTGAACTGCAGCCTACCTTTAACTTGATCCCTTGGACTGGCTCTTCTAACCATGCAGGTGATTTAAAGCTGCCCGAAGGCCCACTGGTTGGTTTGAACTCTTACGTTGGAGGCATTTCATGTGCACTGGGCAGAGCTGCTGGGTCAGTTCGCTGCAAAGGGAATTCAGTGCTTCTCTGCACCAAAATTGCTCTGTGAATCGAACCACGTGCAGTAAATGGGGGACTTGTTTCAAAACTGCGCTACTGCTCTGAACCAAAATGCTAATGTATAGCCAACCATATACATTTTTGTGGCTTTGGGAAGACACTGTGCATTTTTCTGTTGCATGCAAACCCAACAATTTTGCATGGTAATGCCCATAAATCTACTTTTATACTTTTCTGGCCAGCAACCTCTGGTAAATTATCTGTGTTTAATCATGCAAAAACTGAAGCCAAATACACATAATCATTATGTAAGCAGAGAAATCCTTACATATGTACTTCACATGCAACTCAGAAGAGCAGATTTTATTTTATCGAGGGATACCAATTGTGATCCTCACATAAACAATATGAAAAACTGGTTTCCAAGATGCATGATGACATAACTGTCATGTAAATTGAGGAAGTTTTACTCCAGTTCTCCAAAAAAAGAAAAAGTGATGGGGTTGCTAAATCAGAAAAAGAGACTAGCTGATTGAAAAAGGTCCTGCTCTACACAGGATTTCATGAGAAGGCATAAAGGTGAAGGAAAGAAAAAATTTGGAATTGTATAGGCTTCATTTAAGGGAACGTACTTGAAAATTAATTCTTTTAAATGGTGGATATTAAAATAATCTAGTAAGTATCTTCTGTCTTCTCAATTGGAAGAAACCCCACAGTACTGATTGCTTCCCCTAGCTAACACGTTTCAGGTCATCTGCGAGAAAACGGACACAGAACTCAAAATGGTGATACTTAGGATCTTTAAGCAGCTGATATTTAAAACTTCACCAATGTTAAAAGTTTGGTTTTGCTGCTAGGATCAACCTTTCTCTTTCATATCTCAGCTTGTATCATAGACTTCTCTATTCACTTAAACTTTAAGCAATGAGCACAGCACATAAATATATTTCAGCATCTGAACAAAAGAGAACATTTTCTTTCAACTCACTTATTTTGATACTTAAACTTGAAAAGCAAGTTGATACATTCTAAAGTTCCATGAAAAGCAACCTCTGTCTTCTGCTTCTACATTTCTCAAGGAAAAAGTTAACTGAGCATCAGTCAAAACCTGGAAAGAATCAGATCTGAACTCTGATAAAAGGTGCCCACCAGAGGCAATCACAAGTAACATTGGAAATGCAGATAGTGTATAGTGCATTGATGTATTAAGCATGAGATCAGGAGTCAGAAATTGCAAATGCTCATTCTGACTTTGTCAATGATTTTCAGCTTTTGTCAAGTCATTACTATTCAAAGTTTCCCACCTGAGCACAGGAATATTAATGCTTTGAAGAGCAGAAGAAAGAGTTCAACACTTTACTTTTCTGATTTCCAGTTTAATTATCTGAATGAATCATTACTTTGCTTTTAAAATGCTGCTCTGAATTTCACCTACTACTGCTGGCTAACTTTTTGCACTGAATCTTTTAATTTTGATTAGTTACATTCATTTATGTAATTTCAGTTCCCTGGCTGGAACTTGCCAGAGCTCAGACAAGTTTCTAGTGCAGCTGCTGGTATGAGTACAAAATCTAGCTTCAGTTAATTCTTGCATATATGATTTTTGCATTTGCTCTCAGCAAATGATCAGGCACATTTTGAGCGAATGCCTGTTTCCAGAAAGCCAATGGAAAGGAATGTAAAGTGAACAGTGAAAAAGCATTTGACTGCTAAAAAAGAGAATTCCTACAGTAATGTGATATATTGGCTTTGCTCTAATACTCTTGAATTTCTTCCACTGGAGTCTGATCCATAAAGGGATTTGGTCACTTAAAATAGCAATTATGTCCTAAAGTTCAGAGTAGGTGCTGTTAGAACTTCAGCTCAGTTTCTGTTTAAGCTTAATAGAGAGCATTCATGTTTACACAGTGGACCATACCCACAACCTGCCTACCAGATTGCCTTGCTAGCTGCCAAAGGGAACGGTGGCACCTAAAACCATGAGAACTGGAGAAAATTCAGGCAAATGTGTTCCACTGCCATGGAGGTGCCTGAGCTCTCCGAGAGCCTTATTTTGACTTGGAGGCACCTTTGGCACCTGCAGTTTTGCATTTTGACGTATTCAGAGCTGTGTCTGTCAACTTGTGGCTTACTGCCATTGAGACCTGACTGATACCCCAGCTTCAGTGCACTGACACTGGGGCTCTCATACGGGCTGAGTTTGGTATGAGCAGCAGGAGCAGGAAAGATTTCTCTTTGTGAAAGGCAGAAGCAGGAATTGCTGCCATCTGCTTTTGAGCAATATCCCATTTGGTCCAGATTCCTGCCAATAATACCTTGAGGATAGTGTCCCAAACTATAATTTTCCTGTCCCCAGATGAGCGGCTAAGTTTGCCCAGGGAGCTGGGAGATCCTGCTTCCCAGAGAGCTACGATGTTGTCAGTCAGCTGTGGCTCCAAACTCCTGGCACGTCACCCGCTAATTAAAACCTGCTTCTGGAATGTCTTTTGCTCTTGTGCCTTGAAAGGTCATTCTAGTTTACAAAACTTTCAGAGACAGCCATGCTTAGCTCCTTTGTAGGACTCGCACTCCTACAGTTTCCACCTCGAGTGTCCTCTGCCTCAGCACACCTTATCTCTCTTTTTATTTCTGGTCCTAGAACAACACAAGTGTACTTTTTTTCCTGATCAGAAGATATATTTGTAAAGTTTTGCACCTCATTTTTGCAAAACAAGAAGTTTCATCATAGTCAAGCACTACAGATAGCTTCTGATTTAGTTTTTAATCTGGACTGGAGGTGGCCCACAGGAGTGTTCAGAGATAAAGTCTCAGTTCAGTCTGATAAAACACCAGGAGGTGCTTGTAAAACCGGCATCCAGATTTTGAACATCTCCTGGGTGTTTCTGATTTTCTTCTCTCAATTTAACACAAAAATGTAAAGTATCTTCCATTCCACCCCAGGTTTATGACAAGTTTAGAGTTGCAGGAGTTATAACAACTGCATCTCTCAAACAGATGTTTTTTTAACATTTGATCAGGCTTTTAAAATTTAAATTTGGTCAGCCTTTTAAAATTTGATCTCTAAAGAAAGCTTACAGAACTCCTGAGCAATTGTTAATGGGTTACCTGATAAGTCATGGCGATCGGAACTTCTTATCCTCAACTGCTACATCCCTATTACAAGTGAATACACGGAGACAGACAGCACAAGCTTTTACTTTAGCTTAGTCCATACAGATTAATTAAAAAACAGGCCCAGTGCAGATGATGCCAAAAGAAAAAGTCCAAAGCATGAAAAAAACCACCAAAAAAAGAATTACATCATTTCCTTGTATCTTCCCTAAGGACAAGGGATTGGAGAGTATGAGTCAGTGTGAAGAAATTAAATAAAAACAGCCTAGCTTTTACTGGCTTTTCCTTGTTCTTACCTTATGGAACAGAGCAGGCCATCGAGAACAAGGAGCAGAAATCTGACTGCTTGCTAGATTTAAAAATAGGAGTGAAGGTGTGCATGTGGATAGCTTGGCTTTACAATTTGGAACAATGATATAGTGACCATGAAAAGTGAACTTGAATATGGGGCAGCATGGCCTTGTGGACATCGCAGTCAACTACAAAGTAGGTGTGCTCTGCAGCTAGTGGGTGAAATATTTTCAAAGCTCCTTAGAGAGAAGAATACACATTGAATGTCCTTTTAGGTGCTTTCCAGTCTACAATACAGATGTGCTGGGAGGATGAAGTGGTGGATGACTTATACACTACTTTCTTGGTACAAGGACAGTATATTTTGTCTGTGACTTGTGACTTCCTTATCCCTTTGCCATGTACTCGCCTTGCTCTCCGTCCAACATCACAGTGTTAAATATTCTGGCAAATGATGTTTAATAATGCAACCTATTTTTCTGCTAAATAATTCAGTGAGTGAGAATTACCCGGATACTAATGAACTTCCTACTGTTTCAAAATGGTATTGTTTGCTTCTGTTTAAATAAAGCTTCAGATTATGAAGGATTGGCTGTTTGAGCCAAGGGTTCATTTGATAGCATCATTCACAATTTTTTTAATATCAAGGATATTCACCAGGTCAGTGTCTCTGAAGAGCTAGTTATGCATATGACTATAGAACATCTGTTGTATGCTCAGGAAAAAAAAAAAAAAAAGTGAGTTTGTCTATGGCCCCTCTCTTCACATGGAAATATGTATTTTGGAGTTAGAAGGCTAAGTGTTCTCCTCCAGCTTTTTGCATTATCATAGGGAAGTGGTAGTCATGAGGCCAATTTGAACATCCGCAGTACCTTCAGCAAAAAAAAAATTAATCATGTTTCTCCGTCAAATGTCACCATTAGTTAAAACAAATTGGATTTTTAAAGTATATAGGAGAAATATTTATTTTTATGTGCAAAAGCTAAACTTCTGCTTTATCCCTTATACATTCCCAGGTGTATCTTGCTTACAAGCTGCTTGGTCACCTGTTGTGCTGTGATAGATGTTCCACTGCTGGCACGTGACAGTGTCTGGGACCCCTTGCAGCGCAGCAGCTAAGGAATAGACCTTTTGGTATTGCTTTGTCCACTTCCAAAGATAGAACAATTCAACAAATTACTCTGATAGACATAATTCTTTGTGATAGGCATTGGTGGAGAAAACAAAAAAGGCAGTACAATGTATTTTTGTCCACACTGTCCGATGTCAGTGAAGTCTTTCAGTTACCAAACCCAGTAAGTTCCAGGACTACGCTGCAGCCTTCCGGGTCAGAGCTTACAGAGCAGAGGGCTTAATTAGCCAACTCAAGTTTCATTGTCCCTTGATTCCCGAGATTTCATTTCAGAAGGAAAGGATGTGGTGTCTCCTTTTGCCCATATTTTTACAATTTTTTATTCTTTTCTGGTTTTCACCTCTAATTTCCACAGTCTCTTCTCTCTTTTTATGTCATATTCCTTCCCTGCTCCAAATAACTAGTCTGGCAAGCACCAAGATTTTTAAAGAACTTCAGCCACATTAAGTGTGTAGAACTGATGGAGGATTTAAAATGAGAAGGTGGGCAAGACCTATCTGGCAGTGTACATATTATTTCTTTTAATAGTTTAGTGCCAAAATCTCCTGAGATTCATTTGACTGTGTCACAGTCTCAGTTTTCATCTCAAAATAAGTCCCTCTGAAGAAATATTGATGCCCATACTGATGCCTGCGTGTGCAATCTGAAGCAATAGCCGTGAGCAATGCTGATCTGCATCATGAAGCTAATACCTCAAGGAGAGGTGTTCAGTAGCGTCAGGGCTCCCTGACAGCGTTATCA